>JAFFJZ010000129.1:0-104806 GCA_018340375.1 Gonatopus flavifemur
CCAATAATTATATTACATGTCACATAATTTAACGTGTTGTTCTATATAATATCCTGTCCAAGCGATATTTCATAAATGCACGATAATTCTAGCGCACTGGTCGGACAATGTTGGTTAAGAAAGGGCATGGCCACGTTGAAAACAGATTTTACCTCAAAAACAACCATATTTCGAGACGCGAGTACTAAAACAAAGGTCAACAGACGGACAAGAGAGCGTACCCAGATAACATGCGCTCACGAAACGACGCAGATGGATAAGCTTCTGCACGCAAACCAAAGGGGAGCTTCAAAATGTTATCTGGGTTCTATCCAAATTTCCGTCAGTACTACCATTCTACGCCGGGCGTATTATAATTTCGCCTTCCAGGGTTGGCAACACTGACCATGACATTAGGTATTTATGATACCCTGGTGGAAATTTTCTTCTGAATATGTCTCAATTATTCCGGATATTATTGATTTTCTTTCAATTTATCTTGCTTATTAGACATGTTTTTTTTTGCTGGAGTTTTTCATTTTTTCCATGATACTTGATGAATTCCATTGAAAAACTTTTAATTTTTGTAAACAATCCTACAAGGATATAGAGAAATTCCACAAACAAAAACAGGTCCAATAAGTAAGAAAAATTCGAAAAAATTATTTCCGCTAGGGAGCTTTTATAAATATCCTAATTGATACAGTTGAGTTTGCAATCCGACATTCCAGATTGGCCCAATAGAATGAACGACTGATAAAGTCAGAAAATGCGTGTTGATACGAATTGATTTTGACATTTAAATACAATTACAACCCAATCAGAATCCCCAACGGAATTCCTGATTGACACTATTGAGTTTCCAATCCGGCTTTCCAGATTCAACCAGTAGAAGAATGGGCGATTGATGACGTCCACAAATACATATTGATGCAAATTGATTTTGACATGTGAATACAATTACAACCCAATAGGAACCTCCAACGGACTTCCTGATTGATACTACCAAGTTTGCAATCCGACTTTCCAGATTGGACCAATAGAATGAACGATTGATGACGTCAGAAAATGCGTGTTGATACGAATGGATTTTGACATGTAAATACAATTACAACCCAATCAGAACCCCTAACGGAATTCCTGATTGATACTATCAAGTTTCCAATCTGGCTTTCCAGATTGATCCAGTAGAAGAATGGGCGATTGATGACGTCAACAAATACGTATTGATGCAAATTGATTCTATTATTCAAATATTATCACAAACCAATAGGAAATCTCAACGGAAACCCTGATTGATACTATTACTATTCCAATCTGGCTCTCCATGAAGAGACAGGTAAAATATCCGAAGAGTTACTAGTGACCTAGTGGATGTAAATCCGTATAGAATCGATATAGAAATATATTTGCAGATATGAGTAGTTACTGTTCGGTTTTGTAATTGTCTTTCCAGGTAGATTCCATTTGAAAATATTTTCTGATGGTCGGAATCTGCATATTACTGGAAAGAAACCGCATTAAAGCAGATAGGAAATATTTTCTATTGGAATCAATTGGACATTCGAAGCAGGGTTTAATTCAAATAAATTATTTTGATTCCAAAGAATATTTTGTTAATTCTAATGAATATTTCTTTGGTACAGGAAAAATAAATATTTATTTGACTGGAATAAATTTTTCTTTCAGTGCATTACGTTGTGCGAAGCTACGCATATGTTTTTGAAGGTTAGTTTTCATGAAAGTATGTTGGGAAAACATTATGAGAACAGCCCGTAGTAGATGAAAAGAACGAGTTAAGAACGTATTCAGGGGCATCCAAAATGCAGGTACTCTAAATATTTAAAAAGCTTACTCCTCGGGGACCAAAACACACAAAACCAAGTGCATGTTTTCAAAACGTTGAGAGAACTTCCTGTGCTGTCTGGGTAGTGAAACCAACGGTGCCTAGTTGGCTTGGAACACCCCAAATCTTATTTTTAGAAATCCATTGTTTTCATAGATATTGAACACACGGTGGAAGCTGCAATATCGCGACAAAATTTCAGTACCTTAAAATATAATAGTTAGATGGCTAGTAACATCTAGGAATATTTCGGTATATCGAACTTTCGGGAAAATGGACCTTCGGAACTGCGACCAGTGCTGCCAGAAATGAAGGAGCTCCAGCGTTTTACCCCCTCCATGTACCATCGCAGAGCACGCACGCTATAACTATATATATGACATCTATAGTTATAGCGTGCGTGCTTTGCAATGGTATATGGAGAGGGTAAAACGCTGGAGCTCCTTCATTTCTGGCAGCACTGACTGCAACACTACCATTTTTTCCAATGTACGAAGCACTTGCAAGGGTCTAGTTTTAGGCTAGTCAAGCGTTACAAAACTCGCGAATCCCTAGATCATTTCAACTTGGAAATATTTGAAAAAGTAATATTCCTGATCCCTATTACACTTGTACTTGTTGAATTGATTTACCGATGAAAATTTCATGCTTTCAACAATTACGCAACATTCGTTAGCTCTGCAAAAAGAAATAGACGCAATTATTGGTATTAGAAGTATGAATGATGGAAATACTTATTGTTAGATATAGATTTTCGATAATAAGATTTGTTTTTTGAAATGGAACTGAAACTGGCACCCGTAAAGCTAGCAGCCGATTATCATAACTTTTTCCACAAAACTTTCATCAAAGATTCAAATATCTGAGACATTTAGTAGAATGCCACTCAATTGATTTTTGATGTGAACACAGCTGGAACCACATTGAATCAAAAGTTACAACAATTAGCTGCTAGCTTTAGGTTAATGATCCATAGCCTCCATTCGTATTATTCACAAATTTGAATGAGTTTGAATTGTAAATAAAGCTATGAATTACCCTTCAACTGATGAATCAAATTGTTTTTCTCCAATTTTATTCATATTTTATCAGATTTTCCCCATGATTAATGAAAAAAACAGGTATAAAATGGAATTATTCCGGCCCCGATGGGAGCCCTGTTGATACCCAATTAGGTTGTAATGATTTTTGCGTCACATTCACCATTTAATCCTTGTTAGGCCCCGATTATTATTATGGCGTTACTGATGGAATTGCTACACGGGCGGAAGAACTTTGTTCAAGACAATTTTTCTCAAAGTGCACAAAAACGTTCTAAACCATGAAATTGTTTATAACAAAAGAATGAATAACAAATCTTGCAATTATAGTTCAATATTCGAATTCTTTGACCCAAAAAACATAAACCTATGTTGAGAAATCGAACGAACGCAATCTTTCTTACGGACGTTGATATTCACCCAGTGGACGACGCGACATTATGAACAATTTTCGATGCGCGCTTATAGAAAACTCGCTGTATTTTGAAAACTAATAGTCGAATCGATCTGAAACTTTCCAAAAAGTTTGTCCACACACTAACGACCAACTTTGTCACTGGAAGTTTTTTGTAGCTCATATTTCGTGACACACTTCTTTCGTGCGAAGCATGGAAAACATAGTTTTCACTTTGGATTAAAAAATTAATTAAGGGTCATCATTTTTTACGATTTTTTCGAACGCGGTCGTCTTCGGGGAAGTCTCGCGACTCAGAATCTGCAAAATTTATCTCGATACGTTGAGAATTGCCCGAGTTACGGCGAGTTTAAGATTGAAAAACAATTAATTTTAGTACGAAAAAATAGGTAGTTTTTATTTTTTTTCTCGGAAACTATCGATTATAAAAAAAAAATTGTGAACGGCGACTCGTATTGATTTTTCAAGCCCTACTTCCCAGTATTTTTAGATTTTCAAAATTCCGATTTTTTTCGACCCCTCTTGAGTCAACTTTCAGATTCCTTCTCCACGCTTCCGAGCGGCTAACCGGTTCTTGCATAGGTGTACTCAATTCTGATTTCAATATCGAATCCCCCAATTCTTCCTCATCTACATCCTCCTCCTTCTCTAAAAGTGCTATATCATCGTTTCCTCTATACAAGTCTTCCAAATGATTGATCCACTGTTCTATTTTCTCTTCCGTTTTTATCAATTGTCGTCCGAGAGAGTTTCTAATCTTATTGGTTCTAGATTTCATTTGTCCGAAAAATCTTTCAATAATCCTATATGCTTCATCTATTTTTCCTAAATGCAATTTCATTTCTATTCCCTGACATTCCTCTTCTAACCACTGTTCTTTTGCATTCCTTGATTCTCTTATTATTTTATTTCTCAATGATTTGTATCGTTGCCGGCCGTCTTGGCTATCATTATTCTTGTATTTTCTTCTTTCATTTATCAATTCCAAAATTTCTCCCGTTATCCATGGGTTTTTAGGTTCTACTCCATTATTCTTCAAAATCTTATCCGCACATTCTCTTATATTCCCCTTCATTTTTGTCCATCTCCTCTCTATTCCCAAGTCTTTCTCTTTTTGATCTCCCAATTTTTCATCCAACATTTTCTCGAATGCCTCATGTGTTTGTTTTTGCTTGAGGTTCTCCAGATTCCATCTTTTCTGCATTTTCCTTTTCTTCTTCAGAGATTTGAATTTCAGAGAACATTTCATCATCAACATATTATGATCACTATCTATATCTGCACTGGGATAAGTTTTACAGTTTTTCACTTGGTTTCTAAATCTTTGTTTCACTAATATGTAATCAATTTGGTATCTTGCTGTATCTCCTGGCATTTTCCAAGTGTAGATTCTTCTTGGATGATTTTCAAATAAAGTGTTTGTGATAACCATCTTATGATTTTCACAAAATTCGACTAAACGTTGTCCTCTATCATTCCTCCTCCCTAACGCAAAATCTCCTATTAGGTTGTCCTCTTTTCCTTGTCCTACTACCGCATTCCAATCCCCCATCACTATCAAATTCTCTTCTCCCTTCACATATTCTATCACTTCTTCTATTTCTTCGTACGTTCTTTCAATATCTTCCTCCGAATATGCAGATGTGGGCATGTATACTTGGACTATGACTGTGTCTACCGGTTTTGTGCTGATTCTAACCATCATCACACGTTCATTATGTTGCAAATAATTTTCTATTCCATTTCCTACTCTTTTATGCATTACAATTCCTACACCTGCTTGACCGTTCTTTGATCCTGTATGAATTATTCTATAATCCCCACTCCAGAAATCGCCCTCTTGTGCCCATCTCATTTCGCTAATCCCCATTACGTCTATATTCAACCAGTGATGCCAGCATTTGGTCGACCGAGTCGATTTACCCTCTCCATCTGACCATTTCTCGTCCCCACCATTCCAGCCGAGAGTACGCACACATTGAAACCCGTATTCATGTGATTCGGAACCGGTCGGTTCACTTCGAGTCAGCTCGGACAATCGAGAGAGAACCAACTATCCGTCGGTCTTTGTCTTCTCAATATGTTTTACGATCGGCTAACTCCGTGCAAGATCGGAAAAAATTTAAAGCCCACGCGGTCGACTTACCGAAAAGTTGCACCGCTTTTTCTCTTCCAAGCGACAATTTTATTGTAATCAGTATCGAACTGACTTACCCGGCACCCCGGGCAATTCTCGGCCGGGGCCCTTCGATATTTTTTTCGTTTTTTTTTCAAATCAAGAGCCAGTTCAATACTGATTATCAAATTATCACGATGAAATATAGATTTGATGCATAGCATCATTGAATTGAATTAAAATCGAATATGAGTAAATAATTTTTGAATTATTATTTATTTTTCATAAATTTTATAAGATTATTGGTTATTCTTATGACTGATTATGAAGCTTTCAAGAACTCCTATATGTATTGTATAAAAATTTTCTAATAGTTGCGTATTTCTAATCATTATTTTAAATCTTGATGATTTTTCAATGAATTTCATTGGAATTGTCAATCAATCGATGGTTGAAAAATTCTAAGATATTTTGGGGATCTATGATAAATGTCCTGCAGTGAATTCCATAATTTTCCCTGATGAATTAATTTTCAGAGATCACTATGATATTCCAATAATGAGGATAATCAAATCAACATCGATTATCAGATGTTGATCAACATCAAAATAATAAGACTGAATATTCAATTGATCGAGTGCAAATTATTTTCAATGGACTGAATAATTAGATTTGAGCATTCAAATTGATATTTCATCATTTCACGCATTATCAGTCTCTTTCCTTCGCTGCATTACTTCATACACGTAATATGTGGATCGAAATACTACAAGACCCCATAGCCTAGCGGCAAAAGACATGTTTCTTCCGGAAGAACGGTCGGGTTCGATTCTGTGTGGAGACATTTCATTTTTTTTTGTCATCTCTCTGGTGAATAATTAGATTTCACATCTGATTATTATTTTTTATGTCATTACATCGTCATGTTATCAATAATCCTGATCTTTCGGAATGCACTTGCGGATTCGACCAAGTACAGGTCCGAGTCGATTGGAAATTTCCCAAATATTCGTGTCCATGAGATATACACAGTAAAAGATTTTTCGTCAAATTCAACACACAAGCGAATGAAATTTCGAAACTTTGTCTCCGTGGAATATAGACTGATCGATTCGAAATCTTCTGAAAAGAAAAACAATGAATATCACTTCGAAGGAACGTTTTTAAAAGAGTGTACTTGCAAATTCCATCAATTTCTGTGACAAATTGATGGAAAAAATTTCAGAAACTTGTGTCCATCGAATAAAGACCGATCGATTTGCAATCTACTGAAATGAAAAATGAAATCACTTCGGAGGAATGTTTTTAAAGAAGTATACTTGCAAATTCCATCAAACCCTTCGACGAATTGATAAAAAAATTTCGAAACTTTGTCTCCGTGGAATATAGACCGATCGATTCTGGATCTCCCCACGGAGAGCAATGGATTCTAAGAAGTATGACAAATATCATGAAGGCTGGAATATTTCATAATGTATTTTCGAGTATGAGGACAAGTATCTAGATTATAAGTGTTATAAGTACAAGTATCCATTTATGATGAAGGTGTTTGTTTTGTGGTAGATGGTACTGTCAACTCCAGAGCTCTATATGAATTCACTAGTTCGAAAAGAATTCTTGAAGAGTTCTATTCTCGCTCTTGAGAAAGGATTCTTCGTGTGGTATCTTGGCGGGTTCATGTCCTGAGGAATATCTTTTTTTCCGATTTCATATTATTCTTTTCTCAATTCAAGCAACTGAAGATAGTAATTGTAATAATCTTATATTATAATAGGAAATAACTTTTTTCCCTTGCTGTTATTATATTGATATATCACTGGTTGACGGTACCATCTACCCCAAAACAAACACCTTCATCATAAATGGATACTTGTACTCATAACACTTATAATCTAGATACTTGTCCTCATACTCGAAAATATATTATGAAATATTCCAGCCTTCATGATATTTGTCATACTCCTTAGAATCCATTGCTCTCCGTGGGGAGATCCAGAATTGATCGGTCTATATTCCACGGAGACAAAGTTTCGAAATTTTTTTATCAATTCGTCAAAGGGTTTGATGGAATTTGCAAGTATACTTTTTCAAAGACGTTCCTCCGAAGTGATTTGATTTTTCATTTCATTAGATTTCGAATCGATTGGTCTTTATTCGATGGACACAAATTTTTGAAATTTTTTCATCAATTCGTCACAGGAATTGATGGAATTTGCAAGTACACTTCTTCAAAAACGTTCCTCTGAAGTGCTATTAATTTTTCATTTCAGAAGATTCTGCATCGATCGGTCTACACAGTAAAAAGAAATTCCGTCATTGTGTAAAAAAGAAGCACGTGTCAAAATTCAAGTGTTGAATATTCAACTACGTGTCAAAATTCAAGTGTTGAATATTCAACTACGTGTTAAAATTCAAGTGTTGAATATTCAACACTTTTGTGTGTTCATTTAACACACTGATCAAATGCTGTTCGATCAATTCATTTTCAACACATTAAAATGTTATTCGAGTTCAAATTAACACTTTGTGAGTGTCACTCTGGAATCAACACAAGTTGAGTGTGAAGAAAAATGGTGAACATTCGCTTGTGTGTTGAATTTGACGAGAAATCTTTTACTGTGTATATCTCATGGACACGAATATTTGGGAAATTTCCAATCGACTCGGACCTGTACTTGGTCGAATCCGCAAGTGCATTCCGAAAGATCAGGATTATTGATAACATCACGATGTAATGACATAAAAAATAATAATCAGATGTGAAATTTAATTATTCACCAGAGAGATGACAAAAAAAAATGAAATGTCTCCACACAGAATCGAACCCGACCGTTCTTCCGGAAGAAACATGTCGTTTGCCGCTAGGCTATGGGGTCTTGTAATATTTCGATCCACATATTACGTCTATGAAGTAATGCAGCGAAGGAAAGAGACTGATAATGCGTGAAATGATGAAATATCTATTTGAATGCTCAAATCTAATTATTCAGTCCATTGAAAATAATTTGCACTCAATCAATTGAATATTCAGTCTTATTATTTTGATGTTGATCAACATCTGATAATCGATGTTGATTTGATTATCCTCATTATTGGAATATCATAGTGATCTCTGAAAATTAATTCATCAGGGAAAATTATGGAATTCACCGCAGGACATTTATCATAGATCCCCAAACTATCTTAGAATTTTTCAACCATCGATTGATTGACAATTCTAATGAAATTCATTGAAAAATCATCAAGATTTAAAATAATGATTAGAAATACGCAACTATTAGAAAATTTTTATACAATACATATAGGAGTTCTTGAAAGCTTCATAATCAGTCATAAGAATAACCAATAATCTTATAAAATTTATGAAAAATAAATAATAATTCAAAAATTATTTACTCATATTCGATTTTAATTCAATTAAATGATGCTATGCATCAAATCTATATTTCATCGTGATAATTTGATAATCAGTATTGAACTGGCTCTTGATTTGAAAAAAAAACGAAAAAAAATATCGAAGGGCCCCGGCCGAGAATTGCCCGGGGTGCCGGGTAAGTCAGTTCGATACTGATTACAATAAAATTGTCGCTTGGAACTTGGAAGAGAAAAAGCGGTGAAACTTTTCGGTAAGTCGACCGCGTGGGCTTTAAATTTTTTCCGATCTTGCACGGAGTTAGCCGATCGTAAAACATATTGAAAAGACAAAGACCGATGGATAGTTGGTTCTCTCTCGATTGTCCGAGCTGACTCGAAGTGAACCGACCGGTTCCGAATCACATGAATACGGGTTTCAATGTGTGCGTACTCCGGGCTGGAATGGTGGGGACGAGAAATGGTCAGATGGAGAGGGTAAATCGACTCGGTCGACCAAATGCTGGCATCACTGTATTCAACCTATTCATTTCTAATTTCAAATTTTCCAATTTTCCCGCTTGCCTCAGTGATCTAACATTCCACGCTCAGACTCGGAGAATGTTGTTTCATTTCCCTATCCTATTCTTCGGTTTTCGTTCTTTGCTGATGAAGCTTCCTCGAGCAGCCTCCACCCGGAGATCCGAACGGGAGACTAGTTCACCTCCGGAATATTTCACCCGAGAGAGCGCCATCATGTATTTATTAATTTGTTCGTTCGTTTTTGTTACATAATATTCCAGGTTAGGAAAAGGTTTCATTTCCTCGGGAAGTATTGAAACATGTCAAGGAAGGTAGTTTCCCCTTGCTTTCCTTCCGTTTTTGCCGATGTTTCTGGCATTAGGATGATTTCGTTTCTCTCAGTTTGTATTCTTTCTCAGTGTTGACCAGTGTAATCCATTCCATAACCGATGACGTCAGCGTGGGCAAAATTGTTACTTCTGCCGCTAGTGTGGACATTTTTTTGCTATGCACGCGCGGTCAACTCCACACTCGTCGGAAATTTTCATTTTCTCCAACTTGATGCACATTCTACTATTGCTAAACTTGGATTTTTGACTTTTTTTTAGATCTATTTTGTGTTTTATTCCACTATGGGTCGTCAGAGTTAATTTCTCACGTGCAATCAGCAGGTTGCAAATTTCACCTGAAAACCGCCAATAGAAATTTGTTACATTATTCACATGTTTTTTTTTTTCATTTTGTGGTTCATCAACCCCCAAAAGAACATGAACGTTCAACAAACGTTTGATCAACCTAAAATGAAGCTATGGACATTTGAAGATTCATTGAACATTCGGGGAATGTTAATTTAGCTAAAATGGATCTAAAATTAATCTACTTGACCCGTGTCCTCTTGGAGACTGAACCAACTAGAAATTCAAGTAAATAAATTTATACGAAATGCTTACATTTCAATTTGCGATTCCAGCAGCGCATATTAATTGTCGATGAATGAAACTCAAGCGCGCTTTGCTTCATACCATAGAATAAATAGAGATCTCTGCTTCGCTATTTCGCTTGAACACATTTTCGAATCATTCTAACGATTTAAAAAAAAATCGATCGATTGTTCAATGTAATTTCCCTCTAAATAAAAATGTTAAAACTGACTCACATATTCTGTACTATTGTGCATAAATTTTATTCAATTTTTTTTTACATATCATACAATGGAAATGACAATGAAGCCTCTAAAATACTAAAACGTAGAACGAAGTCAAATTTCTGGATCTCTTTTATACCATCATTCCCTCGCTATCATAGTTCAACAGATTCATATATTCATCCTCTCCGACAACAGAAAGAACGCGGGTCACACAGTATTATGTCTCTTTTACGTCTCCATTTCTATTGTAATTAGCTAACGCTTATATAACTGAGTGAATAATTGATATCATACAATTATTTAATACTCCTTCAGTAGTTTCCTCTATCCCAGATAAGGAAGAGCGGTCTTATTCAACCCAAGCCACGGTAATACATTGAATATTCATGTACACATCATCGAGAACCGAACGCATACATCATTAGTTTCCTTTTACAAGGTTCGCAGCATATCGTTTGACGGAACGTTGATTTTTCTTTCGCTCTTCTTTCAAAAACCTTTCGATTCCATGAAATGTTTTTACTGAATAAAACATATATATGAAAAAACATGATTTCATCATAGTTTATAGAACATTTGCAGCACAAGGAAACTCTCAACTATCCTTAATGCAATAACACTAATTGAAAATAGTTTTTCTGTTTCATATTAAAATAATAATAATAATAATAATAATAATAATAATAATAATAATAAAAATAATAATGTTCAACAACGTGGGATATATTTTTTTATGAGGTTGAAAATACATTTCTCAGGACACTCTACTTTATTGTCTTGAGGTCTTGAAATTCTGAATTAATATATATTGAACTTTAGAAGATACGATCCTCAAACAATTACAATGAAGTTTCCAAGCGATTGATGAATAATAAAATGATTATTTTTTTCTGTTTGCTTATCCATAGAATTAATCCTCTAAGTTCCTGAACGCTTGTTGAATATCTTCGTGTAATTGATCGAAATCCGCTTTGATTTTGGCTTCCCCGTCTTTGACGGGGTCCTTGAATTTCATGGAACTCAATTGATAAAGAATATTACCCATACTATCGCGGATAACATTCCATGTGATTTTATTGTCAGATTGTGCGGTTGATTCCACAGCGTGCCTGGCCATATCGTAGAAGGCGATCATATTTCGCAACATACCCACGGTTTTGTAGAATGGACAGAAACGATCGTAAGGGGAATAACTGTAATGTAAAATGATTTAGAATCATGTATAAGAGGAAAGAGAAAAATAAATTCAAGATAACACTTACCTGTTCTGTTGTAAGAAATCGTCCTTCAGAAGTTTTGCTACCTCGAGCGTGATTTTATCGGTTTCAGCGAGAGACGCTTTACCAACCAACTGGACGATTTGAGACAAATCTTCCTCCTCTTGTAAAATTTCTTTTACCTTTGTTCTCAATGGAACGAATTCCGGGAAGTTTTTGTCGTAGAAATCGTCGAGAGCTCGCAAATACTTACTGTAGGATATCAACCAATTGATCGAAGGGAAATGTTTGCGTTGCGCGAGTTTCTTATCTAATCCCCAGAACACCTGCGATTGAAAGTCAACATATTCAAATAACGAATCCTGTGATTTAATTTGTATAATTATTATGAATATTCAGAATCACCTGTAC
Organism: Gonatopus flavifemur; assembly: GCA_018340375.1. Lineage (NCBI taxonomy): Eukaryota > Metazoa > Arthropoda > Insecta > Hymenoptera > Dryinidae > Gonatopus > Gonatopus flavifemur. Next base: position 12,045 of record JAFFJZ010000129.1, read on the forward strand.
GATACCGAGAGTGGCACTAGTCACAGGATCAGAGAAATCACCTCCGGGAGGTGATACAGCCCCTACGATGCTGACCGAACCCTCTCGATCTGGATTACCCAAACATTTTACTCTGTGAACAGTTAATTTTTGATACATCAATATGTTTTGCTTTTGAAAATGAAAGTGAAAGATCGTTGAAACATGATGTACCTTCCAGCACGTTCATAGAAACTGGCCAATCGTGCACCAAGATAGGCGGGGTATCCAGAGTCCGCAGGCATCTCAGCTAATCGACCAGAAATTTCTCTGAGAGCTTCTGCCCAACGTGATGTTGAATCCGCCATCATGGATACGTTGTAACCCATGTCTCTGAAGTACTCCGATAAAGTGATACCTGAAATTTCAAATATATATATATATTTTTTTATGAAATGACGTTTGTTAAAATTTGATCAACAAACCTGTATAGATAGATGCTTCACGAGCAGCGACAGGCATGTTCGATGTATTCGCTACTAGAGCGGTACGTTTCATTATAGATTCGGTAACTCCATCTATTTCTACCGTCAATTCAGGGAAATCTCTCAATACTTCAGACATTTCATTACCACGTTCTCCACAACCTACGTATATGATAACATCGGAATTAGAGTACTTCGATAGAGCTTGAGAGATGACAGTTTTTCCGCAACCGAAAGCTCCAGGAATGGCGGTAGTTCCACCTTGAACGCATCTAAAATTCCATTCCATGTTGATATAAGAACGGAATTAATAGTTTCATAGCATATAAAAATGATAATTACGGGAAGAGAGAATCCAAAACACGTTGCCCTGTGAGAAGAGGGTGATTAGCTGGCAGTTTTTCAGTTACTGGACGTGGTTGACGTACAGGCCACACCTAATACAGATAAATTTTAAATAGACATATATCAAAGTATTTGATTGTGTAATTTTTTATACCTGCAGCATAGTATATTTGTGCCTTTCACCGTCGAATTCAGTTTCCAGGATGACATCCTACACAAATCCGATGAATTCAGTGATTAAGGTATTCAAGAAGAAGATTAAAATATTGTAATATTCAAAATTGAGAACTCACATCGACCGTGTAATTACCAGCGGGTGCTATGTAGGTGACTGTACCCTTGCTTTTTGGAGGTAACATCATTTTATGCTTCACCAGAGTATTTTCATGAACTATTCCATACAAATCTCCTCCTGTTATATGACTACCGTTCTTGATATTATGCGGGTTGAACTCCCACGAGGTTTGTCGCATCAAAGATGGAATGTTTATGCCCTTGGGTATGTAAATCGAACTTGTTATTTCGTTAATGTCTTTCAACGGCCTTTGAATACCGTCAAAAATATTGCCCAGAATACCGGGACCCAATTCTACAGATAATGGTTTGCCAGTTCGAAGTACGGGATCTCCGACGGTAACTCCACTAGTTTCTTCGTATACCTTTCAGCGATGCAAAAAATCAGATTAACTTTTGTTTGGAAAAATCTTTGTGTATGAAAAGTAATGATGAATTTTGAAATGGTTCTAAGAACATTCTTCGATCCACTCCTGTTGGAATTGTGGGATGTTATTATCGAATATAATACCTGAATAGTGGCCATGTCACCCTCCAGACGAATAATTTCTCCTACCAACTCATGGTAACCTACTCTCACCAGTTCGTACATAGCGGATCCTGACATTTTTTCTGCCGTGACCACTGCAATCAATATACATTCATTAATAATAATTGTCTATAGAAAGTTGAAATTATTTTCCAATTTAATATACATAAACGTATACAGACCAGGACCAGATACGGCATACACGTATCCAAATTTTCCCTCTCTATCCTCATGGGCGATTTTTGCTAAAGAACTCATGATGAACTGGAATCAACTATAACAGAAATGAACAAGACTGATGGTATTCATTTTTGCAAGAAATACTGAAAATATCAAACATTACATCACAGAATTTAGGGACAAGTATTCAATCTAGACTGCTACAACTTCTCTCTCATCAAAACTTGATGGAAATTTGTGTACTAAACATAAAATTTAACAATAAATTCATAAAATTTAACCAGAACAAGAGTTGTTGAAAATAAAATTATACAACAATAAAGAAGTTTTACAATACAAATATTTTCATAACAATTTTCAATTCTTAGTGGTGTGAAGAATTCACGTGAGTCTGGGGTTTAAAAAAGTAGGCGTAGCCCTTCATTTTAAACAAGCGCGCCGTCTGCTAGTTGAATAAAAAGAAACAATTATTAGTTTATATTTTTCTCGAGTAATGACAGTCGAATGAATGGCAGAGATCCAGGGAAAAATGTTACGGATATATCACGAAGAAATGAATCCTACGACTAAGACTAACAGTAGATTAAAACTGAAGAAATTAAATACTCGATCCAAGAACGATGGCGTATGCAAAGTGGTGTCTATGTGGATCGATATTCTTGTGCTTGAAAAACACGATCTTGAGGATATTTCACGTTATGAATCATTTTCACGAGTATATGAGGTGGTTTGATACAAAAGAGAGTAAAAAATGTTGATATCGGTCTTTTAACAACTTACAGATACTTGTGACGTACAGAAGTAAATCCACTGAACTCAGGACGAGCCTCGCTGCTATCACAAGACAGGTCAGCTGACTAGAGAACGTGCGGATTTTCAATCAAATAACCCGCGTGCGGCAAGGCGACTTCACAAAGGATCCAAGATCTCCGCGAAGCTGCGTTCCACGTCTTTCCGCATTCCCATTGAACTATATAACATACTGGAAAGAGCACTGGCGGAATTTCCTATAGGATGGAAGAAATCTTTCGTCAGTGTGAAATGCAAGATGAAATAGCGTTGTTTCTTTTCAATACATGCATCTTAAAAAGAGATGATGAGCGTAAAGGGTATCTGGTTCTTTTTCTCGCATAGTATACTCGACTGTCTCTCTTTGACGAAAAATTTTTGAATGGTGCTCATTCCAGTATATTATACAGTTCAATGCGCATTCCAGATAGCACAACAATCCCAGATGCATTCATAAATAATTCTTTGTGAATTCTCATGCTTCCAAATGTATTCATTATGAACTCATCCTGAATTGCTGTGTTGTTTGTGATGTTCATTTTTTCTGAACGGAACTGTATGATTAGTTGAATTGTTCTTGATCAACAGTGAAGGATTAATGGAAAACCTAATAGATAGTGATAGAATAGAAGGTGAATCATGTTTTCTGTACATCATTACCTAGATAGCATAACCCACACAACATCTTGGTCCCGATGAATTCATAAATAATTCTTCATGAATTCATCATAAATGCTTTCAGAACTGCCATAATAGGAGTTTATTTGAGACATGGTTATGCTGTATTGGATAACAGTTCTAAAAGAGCTCATATTTAATACGATGTGTACATAAAGAACTCTCTCAGAACTCTTGTGCTATCTAGAGCCTACTGCTCACACACACCCACAGTGCTCAGAAATTTCCAAAAGAACTCCCGTAGATGAATTCTTTATGAATTAAATTCGACGATTTGACAAATGACTCATAAAGTTCACGATAAGTTCCAAAAGAAGTCAGAAAACATTTCATATGCCCCCAGTTGGCACCTAATGTGCATTGCTTTTATGTGTTCAAGATCTCATCCAATCAAAGTATTCGGATTTCATGAGTACTGTTCCCTGGTTAAAAAAACTAAACAAATCTAAACAAAAAATTCTCTTCAGGACTACTTCCGACCTAATATGTGTTTTTGTCTCGTTAATTTCGGAAATACACCTAAACATTAATTACATGTATTTCGGTCAGGGAGTCGGATAGGGCTGCCTTCTATACAGATAGGTGTGATGGAGAGGGTAAATCGAGTAATCGAGTCGGTCAGTGTTGCCAGTATTCCTTAGAAAAATCTTCAGCATCTGATGATTGGTTATTTCTTGTATAACCGGCCAATCATATTTTCAATTTAGAAAGAAATGACCAATACCAAAAAATCTGAAGATTTTTCTAGGGAATACTGGCATCACTGGAGTCGGTCAACCAAATGCTGGATCACTGCACTGTCTACCGCGCTGTACCCAGTGTTGCCAGAACAGCAACACGGTTGCTAGATTTAGCACTATGAAAACATTTCTAGCCCTGAATTTTTAAGTACAGCACTTAGCACTATGGATAGCGCTTAGATTAAATATCTAGCACTATTTTTTCAAATGGAACATATATTTATAGGTCATTACTAATTGAAAATTTCAATTATCTGAGTTATTTGCATAATGGAAAGTTCTATAATTTATATGAAGAGTTTCCTTCTATGCCAAAGGATTATTTAAATTGAAATTATTCGTTGGAATAAAAAGTATGTATTGTATCGTGATTGAGGATTATTATTGGAAATATGTTGATTATTGAATAAATGATTACCTGATGGCAACATTTTCAAGGATTAGTTTGATTCACCCTAAGGGGATAGGTCTTGCAGCATATCTATTTTGAAAAAAATCATTATATATACGAGGTGTGTTCAAAAAGTAAGGTGACTTTTCAAATTTCGCGGGCAACGTACTTTCGATTATCGATTTTTTTGTTTTGTTATGTTCGCACACTCTTCCCGAACATCTGTACCAAGTTTCAAGTGTATAGCATTTTTTGTTTGGTTGTGAGAGGCGTAAAGGTTATAAGTGTTTTGCGTGCTCGGCGATTCCTTGCTATCGGAAAATATGGATCAAAAGATTTGCATCAAATTTTGTGTAAAAAATAAAATAAAGTGCTCCGAAACACTTAAAATGTTGACAGTAGCATACGGTGAAACTGTTCTGAGTAAAAAAAATGTTTACAAGTGGTACAAACTCTTCCAAGATGGCCGGGAAGATGCCAATGACGAGCCTCGCTCTGGACGCCCAAGCACGTCAACAACTGATGAAAACGTTCAAGCAGTGAAGAAAATTGTTTTGGAAAATCGTCGAATCACTATCAGAGAAGTTGCTGAGGATGTTGGTTTATCGCTTGGCTCGTGCCATGAAATTTTTTCTAACGTTTTGGGCATGAGACGTGTGTCAGCGAAGTTTGTTCCGAAATTGCTAAATTTTGACCAAAAGAACCGTCGCATGAGCATCGCTCAAGAACTGTTGAATGACGTCAACGACGACCCAGATTTACTCAAAAGGGTCATAACTGGTGACGAATCATGGGTATATGGTTATGATGTCGAAACCAAAGTCCAATCGTCCCAATGGAAGACCCCAGATGGGCCAAGACCGAAAAAAGCACGCCAAGTTCGATCAAATGTCAAAGTTTTGCTCACTGTTTTCTTCGATTACCATGGCGTGGTGCATCAGGAGTTCTTACCATATGGTCGTACGGTCAATAAACAGTATTATCTTGAAGTTATGCGCCGTTTGCGAGAAGCAATACGAAGAAAACGTCCAGAATTGTGGAAAAATAATTCATGGCTTTTGCATCACGATAATGCCCCTGCTCACTCATCTTTGCTTGTGAGAGATTTTTTGGCCAAAAACAACACCACAATCATGCCTCAGCCACCATATTCACCGGATTTGGCCCCATGTGACTTTTTCTTGTTCCCAAAACTAAAGAGACCTATGAAAGGACGGAGATTTGCAACGATTGAAGAGATAAAGACTGCATCGCTGGAAGAGCTCAAGGCTATACCGAAAAGTGCTTATGAGAAGTGCTTTGAGGATTGGAAAAACCGTTGGCATAAGTGTATTGTATCTGAGGGGGATTACTTTGAAGGGGACAACATAAATATTGATAAATAAATAAATATTTTTTCTTAAAAATACAAAGTCACCTTACTTTTTGAACACACCTCGTATATATATATATTTGGTCAAATAAAAATATTGTTTTGTTAGAAAAAAGTCCAGTTTACAGCAGGGTTGGAAGTCATTCAATTAAAACTCATTTGAATTGACGTTCAATGAACAATAAAAATTTAATTTTCAATTGAAATTTTTCTCAATTAAAAATTAAATTGAATTCTCAATTGAAATTTTTTTGCAACAAACAATTAAATTAAATTCTCAATGGAGGTAATTTCCATTTGACAAATCAATTTAATTGATTCAAAACCAAGCAATGGTTGATCCATTTTTCTTATGTTTTCTTGTTCTTTCTTAATTAACAAATACAGAAAAACAAGAGCGCATCAGGAGAATCAATCAATCATTGCTTGATTTTAAAGCAATTACATTTATTTGATAATTGGGAACGACTTCAATTAAGAATTTAATTTAATTTTTAATTGAAGAAACTTTCAAATAAGAATTAAATTCTAATGGTTAATTGGGTGCTTCTTCAATTAACTAATTTATAACCCTGGTTTACAGTATATTGATACATGATTTTGGTCATTGAATATCGAATCAAATATCCCTGAACATCTATTTGGAGATGTAAAATGGAAAAATAAATATACAAGGTATCTCACTAAACACTCTGACCCTGCTGAATGTAAATTCCTGATATAACAAAATGTGCAAAATTCACAAATTCAAAATTCTCTATTTTTCCCGCGTTTTTTTTAGCACTAACATTTGACAACATCGAAAAGAATCTAGCACTGTCACCAATTCTAATTTAGCTCTGAACAGCTGTGGGGAAATGTTGAGTTGATGGTTGATATATAACAGAATCCGATATGGGGAATCTTCGGTATGGAACTCCGTATGCGTGAATACCGAATAAACCCAAGGCAGCCCACAATATCTGCCTGATCAAAGTTCGTGAATGAGGATTACACAAATCACTACGAGTGGTTCCGTTGAATGTTCTTTTAATAGTTTGATCACGTTAATACGTTATAAAGATAAAACTCCGTTTCGGATACAATATATATACGAGGGTGGATTGATAAGTTTCCGGCCTGACCAAGAGATGGCGCCACTAGGCCTACCTTGAGGTGGCGTTCTATAGTACCATCCTTAGATAGCTTGTAGCTATAGTTTCACCCTGATCGTCATGTTAGTTTAGTTTTGAGAGCACGCTGACCAAGACGCCTCTGTGTTTTTCGTAAAAATGGAAAAGCTGGAAAATCGTGCTGTCATCAAATACTTTTATTTGAAGGGGTTAACGCCGAAGGAAATTAAAGAAGAGATGGACTCAACACTGGGGACATCCTCCCCATCATATTCAACCGTTAAGCAGTGGGTTTCCGAGTTGAAAAAGGGTCGTGTGAGCACCTCTGATGAGCCTCGCTCAGGAAGCCCCATTGAGGTCACAACTCCAGATATGATCGAAAAAATCCATCAAATAGTGCTGAAAGATCGCAGATTAAAAGTTTGTGAGATAGCTGAGACCTGTAAGATGTCATATGAACGTGTACAAAATATTTTGCACCAACATTTGTATATGGAAAAGCTCTGTGCAAGATGGGTGCCGCGTTTGCTAACAGTCGACCAAAAATTGATTCGAAAGAACATTTCTACCGCCAATTTGGCGTTGTATAAGCGTAATCCAAGCGAATTTTTGCGTCGATTCGTAACCGTCGACGAAACTTGGGTCCACCACTACACTCCTGGAACCAAAGAACAGTCTAAACAGTGGATTGGACCAGGGGAACCAACTCCAAAGAAGGCAAAAACAATTTTTTCGGCGAACAAGGTTATGGCTACTGTTTTTTGGGATGCAAAAGGTATTATATACATTGATTACCTTGAAAAGGGTAAAACTATCACTGGTCAATACTACGCAGATTTATTGCAACGTTTGAGCCACGAAGTGAAAATTAAACGACCTCATCTGGCGAAGAAAAAAATCTTGTTTCATCACGATAACGCACCAGCGCACACGTCAATCGTTGCGATGGCTAAAATCAACGATCTGAAGTTTGAATTAATGCCGCACCCTCCCTACTCTCCAGACCTAGCCCCGAGTGACTATTATCTGTTTCCTAACCTCAAAAAATGGCTTGGCGGTAAGAGATTTGCGGACAATGAAGAAGTAATCGAAGCTGTAAATGGGTATCTTGAGGAGCTTGACGAATCAGTCTATAGAGATGGCATCACTAGACTAGAACACCGCTATGAGAAATGTATCAGCCTTGGAGGAGATTATGTTGAGAAATAAGAAAAAAAAAATTCTTAAAAACGTTGTTTTTCTTGGTCAGGCCGGAAACTTATCAATCCACCCTCGTATATATATATATATACGATTGGTGTCTAAAGGTTAGACAACTGGTCCGGTCGACGGTCAAACGGTTTCTGATTTCTTAGTCGTCTAGGTCTTCTAACCAGTGATGCCAGCATTTGGTCGACCGAGTCGATTTACCCTCTCCATCTGACCATTTCTCGTCCCCACCATTCCAGCCGGGAGTACGCACACATTGAAACCCGTATTCATGTGATTCGGAACCGGTCGGTTCACTTCGAGTCAGCTCGGACAATCGAGAGAGAACCAACTATCCGTCGGTCTTTGTCTTCTCAATATGTTTTACGATCGGCTAACTCCGTGCAAGATCGGAAAAAATTTAGAGCCCACGCGGTCGACTTACCGAAAAGTTTCACCGCTTCTTCTTTTCCAAGCGACAATTTTATTGTAATCAGTATCGAACTGACTTACCCGGCACCCCGGGCAATTCTCGGCCGGGGCCCTTCGATATTTTTTTCGTTTTTTTTTCAAATCAAGAGCCAGTTCAATACTGATTATCAAATTATCACGATGAAATATAGATTTGATGCATAGCATCATTTAATTGAATTAAAATCGAATATGAGTAAATAATTTTTGAATTATTATTTATTTTTCATAAATTTTATAAGATTATTGGTTATTCTTATGACTGATTATGAAGCTTTCAAGAACTCCTATATGTATTGTATAAAAATTTTCTAATAGTTGCGTATTTCTAATCATTATTTTAAATCTTGATGATTTTTCAATGAATTTCATTAGAATTGTCAATCAATCGATGGTTGAAAAATTCTAAGATAGTTTGGGGATCTATGATAAATGTCCTGCGGTGAATTCCATAATTTTCCCTGATAAATTAATTTTCAGAGATCACTATGATATTCCAGTAATGAGGATAATCAAATCAACATCGATTATCAGATGTTGATCAACATCAAAATAATAAGACTGAATATTCAATTGATTGAGTGCAAATTATTTTCAATGGACTGAATAATTAGATTTGAGCATTCAAATAGATATTTCATCATTTCACGCATTATCAGTCTCTTTCCTTCGCTGCATTACTTCATAGACGTAATATGTGGATCGAAATATTACAAGACCCCATAGCCTAGCGGCAAAAGACATGTTTCTTGCGGAAGAACGTTCGGGTTCGATTCTGTGTGGAGACATTTCATTTTTTTTTGTCATCTCTCTGGTAAATAATTAAATTTCACATCCGATTATTATTTTTTATGTCATTACATCGTCATGTTATCAATAATCCTGATCTTTCGGAATGCACCTGCGGATTCGACCAAGTACAGGTCCGAGTCGATTGGAAATTTCCCAAATATTCGTGTCCATGAGATATACACAGTAAAAAATTTTTCGTCAAATTCAACACACAAGCGAATGTTAACCATTTTTCTTCACACTCAACGTGTGTTGATTCCAGAGTGACACTCACAAAGTGTTAATTTGAACTCGAATAACATTTTAATGTGTTGAAAATGAATCGATCGAACAGCATTTGATCAGTGTGTTAAATGAACACACAAAAGTGTTAAATATTCAACACTTGAATTTTGACACGTACTTCTTTTTTACACAATGACGGAATTCCTTTTTACTGTGTAGACCGATCGATGCAGAATCTTCTGAAATGAGAAATGAATAGCACTTCAGAGAAACGTTTTTGAAGAAGTGTACTTGCAAATTCCATCAATTCCTGTGACGATCTGATGAAAAAATTTCAAAAATTTGTGTCCATCGAATAAAGACCGATCGATTCGAAATCTAATGAGATGAAAAATCAAATCACTTCGGAGGAACGTTTTTGAAAAAGTATACTTGCAAATTCCATCAAACCCTTTGACGAATTGATGAAAAAATTTCGAAACTTTGTCTCCGTGGAATATAGACCGATCGATTCTGAATCCCCTCACGCAGAGCAATGGATTCTAAGGAGTATGACAAATATCATGAAGGCTGGAATATTTCATAATATATTTTCGAGTATGAGAGTATCTAGATTATAAGTGTTATGAGTACAAGTATCCATTTATGATGAAGGTGTTTATTTTGGGTTACCGTCAACCAGTAATATATCAATATAATAACAGCAAGGAAAAAAAGTTAGTTCCTATTATAATATAAGATTATTACAATTACTATCTTCAGTTGCTTGAATTGAGAAAAGAATAATATGAAATCGGAAAAAAAGATATTCCTCAGGACATCATAAATGGATACTTGTACTTATAACACTTATAATCTAGATACTTGTCCTCATACTCGAAAATATATTATGAAATATTCCAGCCTTCATGATATTTGTCATACTCCTTAGAATCCATTGCTCTGCGTGAGGGGATTCAGAATCGATCGGTCTATATTCCACGGAGACAAAGTTTCGAAATTTTTTTATCAATTCGTCAAAGGGTTTGATGGAATTTGCAAGTATACTTTTTCAAAAACGTTCCTCCGAAGTGATTTGATTTTTCATCTCATTAGATTTCGAATCGATCGGTCTTTATTCGATGGACACAAATTTTTGAAATTTTTTCATCAATTCGTCACAGGAATTGATGGAATTTGCAAGTACACTTCTTCAAAAACGTTTCTCTGAAGTGCTATTCATTTCTCATTTCAGAAGATTCTGCATCGATCGGTCTACACAGTAAAAAGGAATTCCGTCATTGTGTAAAAAAGAAGTACGTGTCAAAATTCAAGTGTTGAATATTTAACACTTTTGTGTGTTCATTTAACACACTGATCAAATGCTGTTCGATCGATTCATTTTCAACACATTAAAATGTTATTCGAGTTCAAATTAACACTTTGTGAGTGTCACTCTGGAATCAACACACGTTGAGTGTGAAGAAAAATGGTTAACATTCGCTTGTGTGTTGAATTTGACGAAAAATTTTTTACTGTGTATATCTCATGGACACGAATATTTGGGAAATTTCCAATCGACTCGACCTGTACTTGGTCGAATCCGCAGGTGCATTCCGAAAGATCAGGATTATTGATAACATGACGATGTAATGACATAAAAAATAATAATCGGATGTGAAATTTAATTATTTACCAGAGAGATGACAAAAAAAAATGAAATGTCTCCACACAGAATCGAACCCGAACGTTCTTCCGCAAGAAACATGTCTTTTGCCGCTAGGCTATGGGGTCTTGTAATATTTCGATCCACATATTACGTCTATGAAGTAATGCAGCGAAGGAAAGAGACTGATAATGCGTGAAATGATGAAATATCTATTTGAATGCTCAAATCTAATTATTCAGTCCATTGAAAATAATTTGCACTCTATCAATTGAATATTCAGTCTTATTATTTTGATGTTGATCAACATCTGATAATCGATGTTGATTTGATTATCCTCATTACTGGAATATCATAGTGATCTCTGAAAATTAATTTATCAGGGAAAATTATGGAATTCACCGCAGGACATTTATCATAGATCCCCAAACTATCTTAGAATTTTTCAACCATCGATTGATTGACAATTCTAATGAAATTCATTGAAAAATCATCAAGATTTAAAATAATGATTAGAAATACGCAACTATTAGAAAATTTTTATACAATACATATAGGAGTTCTTGAAAGCTTCATAATCAGTCATAAGAATAACCAAAAATCTTATAAAATTTATGAAAAATAAATAATAATTGAAAAATTATTTACTCATATTCGATTTTAATTCAATTAAATGATGCTATGCATCAAATTTATATTTCATCGTGATAATTTAATAATCAGTATTGAACTGGCTCTTGATTTGAAAAAAAAACGAAAAAAATATCGAAGGGCCCCGGCCGAGAATTGCCCGGGGTGCCGGGTAAGTCAGTTCGATACTGATTACAATAAAATTGTCGCTTGGAAAAGAAGAAGCGGTGAAACTTTTCGGTAAGTCGACCGCGTGGGCTCTAAATTTTTTCCGATCTTGCACGGAGTTAGCCGATCGTAAAACATATTGAGAAGACAAAGACCGACGGATAGTTGGTTCTCTCTCGATTGTCCGAGCTGACTCGAAGTGAACCGACCGGTTCCGAATCACATGAATACGGGTTTCAATGTGTGCGTACTCCCGGCTGGAATGGTGGGGACCTGAAATGGTCAGATGGAGAGGGTAAATCGACTCGGTCGACCAAATGCTGGCATCACTGCTTCTAACTGCGTGGGTTTTTTGTCCTTTTCTAAAGACGCGTGCGCTACTGCGCGTATGTGAGTGCGCCTTTAAGGTCGGGTATCTTAGCGCCCACACAGCACCGACTGCTGCGTCATCTAGCTCTGCGAGTCTATAACCTTCTGGCAACACTGGCTGTACCCTGTACCGCGCATGAGTGGCATGAGCTTTGCTTGGCTTTGGCTTTGCTGCTCGATGGAAGAGAGACTTGAATTCTTTAGAGAAATATTTCGCTTCGTCTTCCACCGTAAAATTGTTTATATGACTAAGTTTGAGAGACTCTCAAAAGCACAATTGTTTCAATTCAATTTAATTTGATCAGTTTGAAATACGGTATTCATCAAGCGCTCACGTATTTGATACGTGCTCACAATGCCAAACCATTTCAGCACGATTTTTCAACAAAGACTTTAACCTCAGTAGTTTCATTCAACTTCGGGTAATTAGGTAATGTTCAATTTTTTGATTAGAAAAAACATTAAATGAATGCACTTTATCGATCCATTTTCTTAATTGATGATCTATTATCAAGATTCTCATGTCGTTCACATTTTACTCTCCTGCAGAGTCAAAAAACGACAAATGAACAATGCATACCACTATATCAAAAAATGGCAAAATGAAGAGAGCTACGTTACTGATAAAAAGAATGCGATGCATCAGAAACTTGCCAGGGCATAAGAAGAAATCTTACAAGCCGTGTAAGTATATTGTGAATATGTTCTATTGTTCATAATTGATTACAAATGATGTTCATGGTTATTGTGTTTTCAGTGTATGAGAAACTCAAAATTAATAATCATTCTCTGGCAAAAGCTCTTTCCAAGGAGAAACAAGATAATAAAGCATTGTTCTCCCAAAATGTTGCTCTAATCGCAGAGAATCAAGATTTAGAATTGGCTTGCAATAAACGTGACGTAAGTAACACAGTTCAATTTATATGTGTAGGATATTGTAGTGTCCAGATGAAAATACATGAATGGAAGTTGATTTGCTATGACATTTTTGAAACATTTTGTTGAATTCCTCAATGATTTTTTGTATTCTATAATTGAAATTTGTAAAATGAATATATATTTTATTTCTCCTCCATTTTATTAGAATATCATATCTAATGTGATGCAGAATGCTAAAGAGATCCTCAAAATGTTAGTCCAAACGACTGGATACGTAACTAACACCATTACTCTCTGTCAAGAATTCACATCGGCCAATAAGGAAAATGTACAAACCTCGTGCAACATAGTTGAAAGTAAGAAAACTTGAATTCATGGCATTAATTTTGTTTTAGTTTCCTCAACAATTGAATCATTAGTATCAATTTATAATTCAACAATGCTTTGTCAGGACAAGATTCATCAATGAAAAGATTATCCGGCAAATCTCCAGCTAGAGGAGTTGTAAAACCGATGGTCAGTGGACACACTATAACAAAACCAACCATTAATTTGAGTCGAGTGAACATTCATCGTCTTAGCGATAGGATCAATTTAAGTACAATCACAGAAACTTCCACCAGATCGGATAGAAGTCAAAATCCTGATGAAGATTCGTCGCCAATCGCTGCTCCTATCAGCAGACAAGTTAGATATGTATGTTTCTATTTTATATTTTCAATTTTTTTTTTTCAGATATAAATGTTAATTTTTCAGTCAACAGTATTTTCATTGAATGATTTTACATCAAAATATTGTAGTAGATTTTATTTCTATCTCTGATGACCTAACAGTTGTTTTGAAGCAGTAAGAATCTTGTTTCTCAAAATTGATTTGAGATTGCAAAAGCCACTATCCATGTGACATGAAAGAGAAGAACATTCTAACTGGGTGCGTTTGTGATCTTGTTTTGCATAGAACGAGGTTTTGAAGTGAACCAGAGTTTAATCCACTTGATTCAGAGATTTAATGACATGTACACAGAAAAAATAATCTATTACTTCTTCATGTTCTTTCATTTCCACTGTGCTTCATATCACCACCGGAAATTCATGAATTTTCAGGAAAATTGCTCATTCAGTAAATGTTGTATTGGAAATGATCGTAAATTACTATCAATTTCTTCAGAATTAGATGGACATACTTTGATTCCTCTCATCAATTTCAGTTTGATTCGTAGATAATCGGGTGGACTGAAAGTACAAAATTTTCAAATTCGGAACGCATTAGTGCCGAAAAGTTGCGTTTTGTAATGACCAATAGAAGGAAAAACAATATAAATTGCAATTGATCAAGGTTTAACGATCAAGATTTTAACAATATCAAGAATTTTATTCTTTTTTGTGATTTCTTGAAGAATTACTATTGCAACGACTTAGAACACCATGGAACACTGGCTGCAGTCTCCCAGGGTGTTCTGTCTTTGCCTAACCTAATTGAATGTCATGATTATTCATCTCTCACTATCAGAGAAAATTCAGCTTTGTTATCAAATGCAGCATAACATTTGGGAACATGAGAGTGGGTCGGATAAGTCAACCTCTACCGTCAGCACCTCAAACTTAGATGCTTTTTCCACAAGCTTCACGCACTTCTCAACACAGGCCTCACAAGCTCTCTACAACTCTCGTATAGTGAAGGAAATGTTTTACATTATACTCGGGTATAGCACTGGTCTTGATTAGAGAATTCAAGAATTCCTGTTCAAAATATAACATTCAAGGTTCAACATCGTTTGAATGAAGTGCAAAAAGTGGGAAATGAGACAAAATTCATTTCAACTGCTGCTCTCGCGCGCTGTTGGAACATCCTATTTTCACAAAGAATTCCTTGCTAACATTCTCCAAATGAGGTTCCGTAGAATAAACTACGTTATTTTCAACATCGTTTAATATCTCACACAGAACATAACATTGCAGTAATATTATTTTGGAGTTGTCTGCAATCCTACACAAATAAATACTACACATTTATTTTTGTACACGAAGAATGAGTAAAATATTTTACTGCACAAATCTTTACTGCACAAAATTTATTGTGCACAAATTCTGATCGAGCTGCGTGATTCACACATTATAACTGTACTGAATTATTATAGAGGAGTTTCACATTTTTAGAATATGACTTTTTCGGTGTAGCAATGCGAGAGAGGGGATTTACATAGCCCTCATGAACACCTTTTTCCCCGTAATTGCTGAGAAATTGATCCACGTTCCAATGGCAAATCATAGGAATAGTGATGGAAAGAACCCAATTTTAATTCCAGATGAGGAAACACATGGTGTCTACTGGTCGGGAAAAGTCGGGAATTCGGGAATAGGTCGGGAATTCCGATAGGTCGGGAAAAAGTCGGGAATGAGTAATGAATTTCGAAAGTGTATCTCCTTTTTCTTGAAATTTCGATTTCCAAAAATAACCGATCATTCTAATTAGTCAGATGAGCTTAAAGTTTTTGATTTTTTTCGTGAGTGAGTCCACCTTTTTTGAATTCCTCGTATGTTCCATATGGATCTTTATTGTTTAAGGTTTCCCAGATAGCACAATGACTCTGAAAGCATTCGAAAAAAGTTCTCGAGAACCCTTGAGGAATCAATGGAATATCAGAGAATAGTAACCCTGCTAAAAATTTCCTACGAACTTGAGAAATATCCTTAGATTTTGAGAAATATTCTCAGATTTTAAGAAATACTCTCCAATTTCCTGTCAAAGACTACTATCCTTTCGACCTGCATTTCTCTCCGGGATGCGGTAAAGCTCTACCGGTTGATATTATAGAACTTGAGAAAAATGTGTCTAGTTTTATCGTAAAATTTTTACAGAAGGAATATCAGTTATCCGAAGAAAACCGGTTCATATTTTTCCATATAATTGATACTTTTTCTATAGGAATTTTATGATAAAACCACATATATTTCTCTTGAATTCTATAGAATACGATGAGAACCGATAGAGTTCTATCGTAAATTCACGATACACCATCGTGAATTTTCGGTTCAGAAATCTCATTGAAACCGATGGAAAAATTTTATCGTTGTCTGTGGGAAATTTTCAGCACGGCACTGGTTGTACAGTTGGAAGTGTTCCTGTTCAATTGAATCAGAGATCATATTACTACTATGTGCGTTTATTGAATGTTTCATGAAAATGACTTCAAGCTGTGTTATTTTTATAAATATCCCTACGATAATTTTCGATAATTTTAATTCCAGTCCTGATTTTGTGCATCCATTTGTTCAAGTTTCGATGATAATTCCTCTTTTTACTATCAACGGAATTTGTCAACTGATTCAAGGGTATTTAAGTGATGCAGGGTTCAGTTTTTTCTGACTTCATTCATTCAAAAAATATTACACTTAACGTTAGATAAAGATAGAAGAAGCATCAGTTGAATGCTTTTAGAAGATTATTTATTTGGTCAGTGGCTATTCAGATGGAAACAAATTTTCCATCTCAACCAATAATTCATACTCCAGCCAACACTACAACCTCGAGAACATGAAGCTTTAGGAACGTTCATTGAATGTTCCTGGAGGTTTGCGAACTTTCCTTGAACGTTTGTTGAGGTTTATGTTCTCTTGGGCAATGCATACCCGAAGAAAAATAAGGAGTAATCCCTATTTAAATCGCGGTAGGTTTTACTCTAGCGCCCAGTCAATATATGGATGACTATTCTCGGAGTAAACGTTCTTTTATTGGAGTACTGTGTACCAATGTTCCAGAAAAATTCACTCTGTGAGGAATTAGCCGTACTAAAAATACCGTAGAAGCTACCAAAACATTTTCACTAATTCTATGAAGTGAAATATACTCCTTCATTTTTGTCCGTCTAATGTATTCATCAAAAACTTTCCGCGAACTCTCAAAGTTCAGAAAGTATTCATTATGAAATAATCCTGAGCTGTTGTGCTGCATGGCTTTACTATTAATGCTTTTATCTAGAGCTGTCAAGAATGATACGGACTCAAGCATCAAAAGGGGCGAGTAATTATGTGCCGACTTTTTTCTGAAATTATTTGATCAATAAGAATTCAAAATGCATACCGTCCATATAGCACACAGACACCTGGGAGGTATGTGAAAATATCTTGCAAATCAGAATTCTCAACCCTCATCCTGACAACACATTTTTGTATTTTTTTGATAGTGTATTTTTCTAAATATTTCATTACTAAAATCCTGAGACTATGATCTCGAATCTCATTGATTGGGTCTTCAAAAATGTGCATAGTTAGTTTGCCCTGAACATATCATTAAAACGATGTGATTTTCATTTCTCATTCAAAGTGAGTCTCGAAGACTCTACAGTCAGGATGAGGGTTAAAGATATCCTACCGTTGTCTAGAAGATGTCCCATGCGACACAATCAGAACAATTGAAGAACTCCATTATTTTTCAAGAATAACGGAGTTCTCGAATTGTTCTGATTGTGTTGTATAAGACATCGTTTCACCCTTCAAATTACAAGGTACCTTCAAAACTTCTTTGTCTGCGAGAGTATTCGTGCTGTATTGAGTAATGATTAGGGCATATCTGAAATTTAGCTCTGGATATGAATTTGAGTTTCTTCATGATCTGTTGATATGAAGAATCTAAATTATGAAAAATTTGTAACACTTGGGGGTAGTTATTCTGAAAATTCTCTCATAACCACCAGAGATCACTGAAAGAGAGTGGAAACTCATATTCAGGGTCTAATTCTGGTCATACGATTGATTATTATGCGTGTAAAATTTCCAGTGAACGCATAATTTATGAAAAAAAACTGCGTAGGATTTGATATCATTTTTCCTGATGTTCGAAAGCCTTCGAGTATTTGCGTTGCTGATCTTGTACAAATCTAGTAAATAATGTACTGTGAGAAACTTTTTTGATTAATGACTATCTTTGCTCGTAAGCCAAGGATATTGAAAAATTCTAACTACGAGTACTCTCGATTCTCAGCAATTTTCACCATCAGTAATGGTGGACTTGCTAAATGTTAGTGGTTTCATTGTATAGCGAGTTACTATCCTTCATGGTAAAAATTATTGAGAGTCGAAAGTGCTCGAGAGTTGAGTGAGCTCAAACTTGGAATTCTTCAATGTCCCTGGCTGACGAACAAATATCATAATTCATCAAAAATCATTCCTCTCAGTGTTGTTTACATGTTTTTTTGTGCACAAAATAATCAATCGCTGATATGTCGGGAAAATCTTGGAGAATTCTTGAAAAAGTCGGGAATAGGTCGGGAATTTCATTTCCAAAATTCAGTAGACACCATGAAACAATTCTTTCTTAACCACGAGAAGTCATGAATTTTTCTTCGTTCATATTAAATCATACATGAACCCACCCCCGATTTTTTCTGATTATTCATAAGGTTGACTATGGATTTTCAGTGGAACTTGATTTTCGGATATTACTCGGGAAAAAATGTCCTCGTGGTAAACATGATAACTCATGACAGCTTTATTCGAAATCAAAAAATCAAAAATTTTCTGTTGATAGATGAATGTAACTGCATATGATTAACCAAAGGAATTTGGAAAAGAAATTGAATTCCAATTTTTGGCAGAGTTTAGAAAAGAAGAGTATAATGTTATGTTCTCGAAGTTTGAATCGTTTATTGAAACGAGTTAGTAATCAAATAACGGAATATTTATTTATTTATTATTTATATTTAGCTGTAAAAGACCCAAAATCTTGCAGTAGGGGAGAGTGGGGACACTTGCACCACTTTTTTTTTACATTGTTATAACTTTCGTGGTTAACTTCATTCGATATATTATTTATGGGATTTTGACAGAGCAAACATTCCTTTCTAAGTTGCAAATGATAGCAAGGTCGAATCTAACATCCTATCAATGATATAAGTGTTCTTCAAAAACATTGCGTTTGGTGCAACTCTCCCCACATGGCGGGAGACTTGCACCACCCTGTGGGGATATTTGCACCACCCTGCGAATTAGCTCTTTCTCCCTCTCTCTCTCTCTCTCTCTCTCTCTCTCTCTCTCTCTCTCTCTCCCTGAGTAATTGATCCTCTCCTTGCTAAATTTCCCCAATAAGGACCGATACAAAACGATAAATGTTTTCTATAGTTTTCAATGAGGTTTCTGAATACGGAATTTACGAAGTTATATCGTTATCAAACGATAGAACTCTATCGTTCTTTATCGTTTTCTATAAAAATTTAACAGATTGTATAGGGTTTTATCGTGAAATTCGTATAGGAGAAGTATCAGTTATTTGGAAAAAAATAGTTATGTGTTCTAGAATAAGTAGTACTTTTCCAATACGAATTTCACGATAAGACCCTATACAATCTGTTGAATTTTTATAGAAAACGGTAAGGAACGATAGAGTTCTATCGTTTGATAACGATATAACTTCGTAAATTCCGTATTCAGAAACCTCATTGAAAACTATAGAAAAAATTTATCGTTTTGTATCGTTCTTTATGGGAATAATTTAGCAGGGCTAATTGGAATAATAACCAGTATTTTCAAATCTATTTATCAGTATTTATTTGAAATGAGTAATCAGATATACAAGTGAATAGCTGAACTTACGATCAAGATGGACTTTATGCAGTTCAGAGTTTGATACTAGCAACAACCTTTTATTGAAAACTAATTGCACAAGAGTGTTTGCTATGAACGGAGGAAACAAGTGAAATTTGTCACTCCTACCAACTCATATCAGGAGGCATAAACTCAATTGAACGTTCTTGAGACTGATTTCAGTGCCGCCAAGAGGAAGGGTACTTGAACTAATCTCACATGAAGGCACTGATACTGTGTCACAAACTTTTATGATGTGTTGAGCATTTGTGTAAATGTATCCATGTGAGGTTAGTTCCAGTAGCCTTCTCCTTGGCGGCGCTGAAGTTCATTATGAAAATTCTCTCATTGAGTTTATCCCCCCTGACTTATATGAAGTGAGATCATTCATGGAAATAGCAAAGAGTTTCACAGAGTATTTTATCAAACAAAAGAATCTTTCTCTCTCTTTCTCCTTCCTCTCCTTCTCTCTTCTGTTCTTCGGAAGAACATTCAGATTCGAACATCCGAGTGTACGGATCATTCTGAATACCTGTTTCTATAAAAAAAATGAAACATCGGAAGTGGTGCAAGTATCCCCACAATTTGTGGTGCATTGCACCCCTCACGGCATCAACAGACTACTGATGCTCGCAAAAAAATTCCAGATATTTTCAGTCAAAAAGTGGATTATGAAAATATTGTGCAACGATTGTACTTTCGATTGAGATTGGTTTCGTGGTGTTTGGGATCACTTACAGATCATGGGAAACTTTTTCTGAAAAACTAAGGAGACACAAATCAAACGATTCTGAGAGTGCCAAACCTTTTGATATCAATAAAAAAACAGAGATTCATTCCACATTCCTGTGAACTCGTGTGGAGTTAGGTCATCCATTCAGCAAACGCCACGTGCAAGAACAGTTCAGAAATTTTGGAAAATTAAGAGATATCTGCTGTGGTGCATATCACCCCATGGTGCAAGTGTCCCCACTCTCCCCTACATTCTTTGACCGATGTTTTCAGTTGCAAAAAATCACAAACAATCCATTCGAGAAGATGAATAACGATGATTCACTGAATTTTGTAAGTTTGAATTCTCGTTTCGTTTCTTCAAGCAATTCCAACTCCATGAACCTGCAATATTCGATGAATTTTTGGTACTTATCCTTTCATAAAATATGTTCCAATCAATGAAATTGAGAACCCTCTGATGAATCACCAATAAATTGTACCTAGAAGGAATGTGCGAAATTTCATTGAGATTGGTACAATAGATTCTGGGAAATCGTGTCCACTGGCTTCAAAATCAAGGTGTTGATAAACATCCTTCCAGAGTCTCAAGTAGACACAAGACTGTGAAGGGAAAGGACCATCTACCAGTATATGCAAGAGTTTCGATGAGATTCTATGTAGAATTCAATGTTCTATTGTTTTCTATCGGTATGATCGGTGGAACCTGATGGATCCCGGTAAAAATAAAATATCTCATCGGCTTTTATGTGGCTTTTTCACAGCATCTATTGGGATTTATTGCAATCTATTGGGTTATTCGGACAGGGGTGTTGAAATCATTTGAACCAGGATGTGGTATCATTACATTGATATTTCATTTGTTTCGTTTTTTGAAATTTCACGTAGGGTGCACTGAGAGAAATCGCTTAGTTGCGTGAGCAAAAACACTTTGGTTGTTAATCTTTTAGTTCGTTTGAATTAATCTTTATCTTATACAAATGAAAATTTGTTATTAATTTCTATTGGATTAATTTTTCATTAGCTTCATCAGGGTTCCCACTAATCAGGGAAATCAGGGAAAAGTCAGGAAATATCAGGGAATCCTGTGAGGAAAAACACAAAGTTTTTATTTTTTCATTTTTCTAAAAAAACATCGGAGTAAATGATTCTCTTTCCACTCTTTTTCCAAAACAACCTGAATTTTCAGCAATATTCGAGAAACAAAGTAGATATTCAAAGAAAAACAAAATTATGATGATTCATGAACTCTTCATGTCAATCGAATCAGGCAATCTACATTTCAAAAATAATCATAAAATGAACTGAGATCGATAAGAATTGATACACTGAGAAAAGAATTTGGTTACATGAAATAAATACATTTATTCGTCACTTAGTGAGAAATATTCATCTACTATCAACAAATATAGTAACTATTAACGAATATCACAGTTGGGACACGTAGGATCTATTTTATACAGCATTTAAAATGAAAAAACCATTCATTTGGTACGTTTATTTCATATCAAGAATTCCATACGTCTTTTAAGTAACGAATGATTCTTATTTCATAACAAAGTGATTTGATATCTCTAACTTTTTCATATGATAAATCACAGTTGAGAATGAGTCCACGTAAAATACAAATCATTCAGATCGAATTTGAGAACTAGTTGGATGTAAGTAATCAGCTTCCGATCAATACGAGATTTATTTTGCTGCAATGCAGATTTGTTAATAGTTAATAAATCTGATTTGTGACAAACATAATACGTTTGGCGTGACTCTTCACATATTTGGATGTGGCGGTTTGAGTGTTGGCGCACGCACGATAACCGTTATTTTAGTCACCACAACACGATAACACTTATAACAGTTATAATTTCGCTGGTTAAAAAAATCCATAGAATCTGACGAAATGAAATTTGATGGGATTTTGTCAGAACATTGCGCGGGACTCAATCAGATTTGGCAAGATTCAATCAGAATTACATTGAGAAAACATATTCATCTAATTAAATCTCATTGAAAATGGTTGAATAAGATTTGATCAGAACATTGTGTAAGATTCAATGAGATTTGGCGAGAATCAATGGATTTGTTTTACCAGGGTTACCTTTGAATTTATAATTTTTAATAATTTATATAGTTTTGAATGAGAAGAGGACTGTGTTGGGATAACAGCTTGTAATAACGTAGATTAAAATCCACCATATGAAACTATTAGGAGCCATTATAGCCCTGGTAGAAATTCCTCTAGTAATTCGCTAGTTGTAACACTTGCACTCACGAAAACTAGAGCTCCAATTCAGTAACTTTTCAGTTCAATCACCAACTTATAAGTGTTCTTACATATATAATATATATAAATATAACATTATACATTATATATATTGGGAGTACAAATTAATTCGGCCCGTTGTTTACAGTTAAAGATGCGTTTATTTCAGAAGAACATGAATTATCAAATTAATCAAAGTATTGCCCATCGCTGGCTATGACTTTTTTCCATCTTTCGGGTAAATTTCGAATCCCGTTACGGAAAAACGTCTCGTCGTTCGAGGCAATCCAAGTTAGGAGCCAATTTTCGATTTCTTCGAACGAAGTGAACCGGTGGCCTGCCAAATCGTGCTGCATCTGTCGGAATAACCAGTAATCAGAAGGAGCAATGTCCGGCGGGTGCGGTAGAATATCCCACTTGAACGTTTCCAGGTAATTTTTCACTACCTTTGCGACATGAGGCCGAGCGTTATCGTGTAAAAGAATAACTTTGTCATGTCTTTCCTTGTATTCCGGACGTTTTTCTCGTAACGCACGACTCAAACGAATCAATTGTAGCCTATACCGATCACCCGTAATAGAATCACCAGGTTTTAGCAACTCATAGTATATAACACCCTTTTGGTCCCACCAGATACACAGCATGATCTTTGAACCATGAATATTCCTCTTTGGTCTCGATGTTGAAGTCGATGGCAACAATTGACCGGGCATAGCATAGTATTTTCTTTTCTTTGGGTTATCGTAGAATATCCATTTCTCATCTCCTGTCACAATCCGATGTAAGAACCCCTTTCTTCGTTGTCTTTGAATCAGCTGCTCGCAAGTGAAAAATCGCCGTTCAATATCTCTAGACTTTAAATCATAAGGCACCCAATTGCCTTGCTTTTGAATCATGCCCATGGATTGTAATTGTACGGAAACTGCTTGTTGCGTAACTCCTAATGATTCCGCAAGCTTCTATTGCGTTTGACTCGGATCTTCGTCAAGTAAAGCCTCCAATTCCTCGTTTTCGAATTTTTTGTGGTTGTCCTGAGCGAGGCTTGTCTTCGACACTGAAATCGCCATTCTTAAAACGTCGAAACCGTTCCCTACATATCAGTTGGAGCATTGTCACCATAAACTTCCACAAGCATTTGATGGGCTTCAGCTGCACTTTTTTCCAATTAAAAAAGAAAACTAGCACCTCCCGCAAATGCTGCTTGGTTGAAACGAAATCTGACATACTTCACTGAGTAAAAATCGGGATTCTAGAAGGAACTCGGAGTGATATCAACTGAATATTATTCACGGGTGTTTAACCTCTCTGAAACAATTGAAATCGGTTGTGACTATGAAACATTCATGAGAGCGAGAGTCATCTTTTCAAACCGGACTGAACTAATTTGTACTCCCAATATATACATATTATGTATACCTAATAACATAAAATATATAATGAATATACATATGAGGTCTCTAGTTTTTCACGAGGGGAAATGTTACAAATCGTGAATTACTAGACAAATTTCTACCAGGGAGAATACCAGTTTCTGATATTCAACTGTATTATTAATTAACGCTATTATAAACTATCATCTTGATACAGTTTCTCATTCAAAACTACATAAACTAATAATATTAAAAACGGTAGTCAAGAATAAATTATAGGTTCAGAACACTCATTCGAAACTATTCCCATTCACAATGATTTTTTACAGAAAATTTTAAGCAAGCAGTGATGTGTATAAACTGAGTCAAGATGATGTTTTTAAATGGGACTCGCATGTTTTTATCATGGCATGGGAAAGCTGGTTTCAAACCCTTTACGAAACACTGGTCATGGACCCCTTTCCGCCCATCGTGGTGCCAGGTATGGACCGTCGAAGTTATTGATGAACTACTCTTAGCGCTCGTCAGGAACGACGTGGACGTGGTAGTTCTCTGTTCCCTCCGGAGTGCTTCATTATTGTGAGTCCCCTTGCCTCTCACATGAGGGGTGCTTGATGCTGTTACAATAATTGCTCGAAGTTACCCCCCTCTGCCTGGATACATAATCCCAGTCTCCGCCGAAAATTTGTAACCGTCTTCAGAAACACTGATCGCGGTATGTTGGCACAAACAGTGCGGATGCGATCGATCATGTCCTCCCTCGTTGTTGGTTGGGCCTTGAATACTTCGTCTTTCAGAAATCCCCACAAGAAAAAGTCGGGACATGTCAAGTCGGGTGAGCGTGGAGGCCACGCAACTGGCCCATCTCGTCCAATCCACCTTCCCGGGAAATGATGATCAAGGTATTCTCTCACGATTAATGCGTAACGGGGTGGCGCTCCATCCAGTTGGACCCACATCCTCTGCCTTGTTTGTAAATCCAGATCCTCAAGCAAGCCTGGTAAATGATCCGCCAGAAATTCCAGAAACATGGGGCCGTTCAAAGTGCCGTTGAAAAAATGTGGACCGACTAAATAGCCATGAGTCGTCTTCGATGCTACATATTTTCGATGCTACATAGCGGCGATCCTACATATTATGTCCAGGTGCCTCGATGCTACATAAGTGCGTTGCTACATAGCTGCGATCCTACATAAGGAGTTTTTTACAAAATGTCGATCGGCTCGATGCTACATATGGTGTTCCTTTGTACAGGTGCTTCGATGCTACATATGCTCGATTCTACATATGGTATTTCTTTGTACTGATGACTCGATGCTACATATGCTCGATCCTACATAAGATATTCTTTCGTGCGAATGCCTCGATGCTACATAAGTGCGTTGCTACATAGCTGCGATCCTGCATAGCGATTTTTTTGACGTAATGTCGAACGGCCCGATGCTACATAAGCTCGATCCTACATATGATATTCTTTTGTACAAATGCCTCGATGTTACATAAGTGCGTTGCTACATAGCTGCGATCCTACATAGGGATTTTTTTGACGAAATGTCGAACGGCTCGATGCTACATATGCTCGATCCTACATATGATATCCCTTTGTACAAGTGACTCGCTGCTACATAAGCGCGTTGCTACATAGCTGCGATCCTACATAAGGAGTTTTTTACAAAATGTCGATCGGCTCGATGCTACATATGCTCGATCCTACATATGGTGTTCCTTTGTACAGGTGCTTCGATGCTACATATGCTCGATTCTACATATGGTATTTCATTGGTACAGATGACTCGATGCTACATATGCTCGATCCTACATATGATATTCTTTTGTACAAATGTCTCGATGCTACATATGCTCGATCCTACATAAGATATTCTTTCGTGCGAATGCCTCAATGCTACATAAGTGCGTTGCTACATAGCTGCGATCCTACATAAGGAATTTTTTCATAAAATGTTGATGAGCTCAACCCTATATAAAGCATTCTCTGAAAAATTCTGATCCTCCATGGGAAAAAAATTGAAGAAAATTCAATCAGATCCAATGTGGGAATTTTGGTGTATTTAAGTTGACAAAAGGTCTTGGTGAATCAATGGATTGCCATTCCTCTGAAAAGAATTGTTTTTCTCTGTGACACGTTACGGAATACATTTCTTTATGTGATAATATTAAACTTGTGATATAAAAGGAGGAAAATACTGTGAAGACTTCATTGAAATTTCATAACTCATCCGAAGATCAGGGATTTTCATGCATGGAAAATATTTTTTTGGAATCTGGATGAAATGAATACGTTTGCATAAAAAACCGATCACTCATAATACAAAAGTGCAATTGCTTGTTTTGATTGTTGTTGAATATGTTCGCAACAACTTTCCCACTGAGAGTTTCTTTAGTATCGCGAATTCTTTACTTTTTTTCATCATGAAAGTCCCCAAACGCGAACCACATAAACATGCATATATCTCAAATTACTCTCGGAAACTTTTCTGAAAAAATTGGTAATGAATTCTGGTGAGCATTTTATCAAACGCGTATAGAATTCTAAAAGCGTTCTTGAGGATTCCCTAAAGATATCTTGAACAGTTCTCAAAGATATCTTTAATGATTCTTCGAGAACTCTTGAAGAAAAGTTTGAGAAGTTTTCAATAAGGAATCTTTGAGAAATTTTTGAGATTTCTTGAAGAACTCTTCAAGATATTTTCAAGAAATCTAAAATATTCGTTAAATATATCTTAAAAAATTCTTGAAAGTTTTAAATATTGGTGAACACCCACAGATACCTTGCTCTGTCATCGACCAAGAATTTCTGCCGCAACTGGAATCGATCTGGGGTTTTCTCAATCACCAGTCACGTGAGTTGCCATGAAGTCATGCATATGTGGTCATATATGGATGATTTTCACTAGGAATTTAGGTAATATTATGCTTTACAAAGTTAATCAAAAAATCAATATTAAAAGCTTTCAATTCTTATCTGTAATAACTCTTGCGTAGAATATTTCTTGCTTACATTCAATTGAAGAAATTGTTCTCCAATTTTTACACAGCACAAACATGTTGCAAATGATTTTCTGTTATGACAATTCTGACAGATATCCATCATGAAAGAATGGAAGAATGAACATATTTTTCATATGATGAATATTTGCTTGTGAGATTTATTACTACTCCCTCGAAATATCTCATAAACAAAAATTCTAGTGAAACTCATCGGTCTTGAATGAATTCTTGGGAAATATTTGAGGTGGTACATCAATTCTCTTCACCAGAGGATAATTCTCAAGACCCAGATAGCGTAACAGGACAGGGTTTGTTTATAATGAATGGTCTTTGGGACCATAAGAGTTCACAAAGAGTGCTTCATGAACATATCGAGGGCTAATGTGCTGTGTAGGGATTGACGGGGTTGAAAAGAAACTAATTAAAATCCCGTGTAACAAAAAGTGAGTGAATACAATCTTTCCTACGGACCCTGATAGTGACCCGGTAAAAGACGCATAATCGTGATAGATTTCCGTTGCGCGCTAATAAATAAATCCCTGTATTTTGCGAACTAATGATCCAATCGACCTGGAACTTTCCAAAAAGTTTGTCCATACCTTAGCGAACAACTTTGTCGCTGGAAGTTTTTTGTAGCTCATACTTCCCCCGACACTTTTTCAATGCGAAGCATAAAACACGTGATTTTTACTTCGAATGGAAAATTAATTAATTTATTATTAATTTTTACAAATTTTTTCGACATTGTCGTCTTCGGTGAAGTCTCACAAATCAGAATCTGTAAGTTTTATTCCGATTCGCCGAAAAATGAATGAGATCCAACGAGTTTAATGTTGGAAAACATTGATTTTTGATATGAAAAAATGTGTAGTTTTTATTTTTTCCCTCGAAAACTATTCATCCTAGAAAAAAATTGTGAAGTGACACTGACCTTGTTTTTCCAAGCTCTATGACCAAGTATTTTTTAATTTTCAAAATTCCGATTTTTTTTCGACCTCCGACGGGACCGTTTGGATCAAATTTGTGATGCGTTCCGAGCGCTAAGCGAGTTATTCTTCCCGACACCTCAATTAATTCCAGTAAGTGATCTCGCAAGGAAATCAAGAGAAGGCAAGAGCAGAGTGGACGTACCACAAATCTTCGCATTAGGTATTCTGATATCGGATTATTATAGTAGAATTATAGATGGATGAACAACAGACAGGAATGAAGCAGATAAGACATAGATCTATATGTTATGTACCACCACTATCAATTTCATTGAGTGGTGTCGCAAGCAAATGGAGGAAAGACAGAAGCGCAGCACATACATGGAGAAAAGAAAACAGTTAAGGTGAATTGTTGTCGCATTAACCACGAATGTGACAGAATTGAGTAAATTTTGGACATTCACTCTGAATGTGTTCACATCCACCATGAATATAAATACATCAGCTGCCAATGTGAACACATTCAGAGTAAATATCCAAAATTTACTAAATTCTGTCACATTCATGGTGAATGTGACAACAATTCACCGTAACTGTTTTCTTTTCTCCGTGTATACTCCAGATCCTTGCATCACGTGGACTTCAAAGACCGACTGACAGATAATTAAGTAGACTGTTCATGGTCAATTTGATGAAAATTAGACACATACAACAATTTTGTGATAATTGTTGTAGATTAACTATAGTTCATGCTAACTCATGTGACTGGAGATACAATTCATGCTACCATTTTCTCTCCAAAAGTTTTATTTCTCCAGTTGTTCCATTCAATCTGGATTATATTTCTATTTCTATAAATCTGTATTCTCATTTCAAATTATCTTTATTTTCAAAGAATTCAATTCTTGATTATCATGAACATTAAATATCTTTCTTTTCACATATTTTCACACTCACATATCATTATGCCTAAATATGTGTCCAGAATGGAAACAATCTTATTCACCAACAAATTTCTCCTCTCATTTCAACATATAAATTCAACGATAAGGATCAGTGGAAGTGGAAATATGTGAGAAGAAAGATATTTAATATTCATGATATTGAAGAATTCAATTCTTTGAAAACAAAGATAATTTGAAAGAGGATAAAGGTTTACAGGAATAGAAATATAATCGAAGTTGAATGGAACAAGTGAAAAGATAAAACTTTTGGAGAGAACATGTTATGATGAACTATAGTCATTCTACAACAATAAAATTTCTATAATCACATTATTGTTGCATGTGTTCAATTTTCATCGAATTAATCCTGAATGGGCTGCATAATTATTTGTCAGTGGGTCTGTGAAGTGCGCCAGATGGAAGGATCTGGGGGATTTTTGCTGCGCTTCTGTCTCTTCTTCATTTCCTTGTGACACGTTCTAATGGATTTGATAGTCGTGGTAGCTAATTTACTGACCTATAGCATATGTGCTTCTTTTCTGCTTGTTGTTCGTCTATCTGTGATTGAGAAAACCCCAGATCGATTCCAGTTGCGGCAAAAATTCTGGGTCAATGACAGAGCAAGGTATCTCTGGGTGTTCACCAATATTTAAAACTTTCAAGAATTCTTTAAGATATATTTAACGAATATTTGAGATTTCTTGAAAATATCTTGAAGAGTTCTTCAAGAAATCTCAAAAATTGCTCAAAGATTCCTTATTGAAAACTTCTCAAACTTCTCTTCAAGAGTTCTCGAAGAATTATTGAAGATATCTTTGAGAACTGTTCAAGATATCTTTAGGGAATCCTCAAGAACGCTTTTAGAATTCTATACGCGTTTGATAAGATGTTCACCAGAATTCATTATCAATTTATTCAGAAAAGTTTCCAAGAGTAATCTGAGATATATGCATGTTTATGTGGATCGCGTTTGGGGACTTTCATGATGAAAAAAAGTAAAGAAACTCTCAGTGGGAAAGTTGTTGCAAACATATCCAACAACAATCAAAACAAGCAATTGCACTTTTATATTATGAGTGATCGGTTTTTCATGCAAACGTATTCATTTCATCCAGGTTCCAAAAAAATATTTTCCATGCATGAAAATCCCTGATCTTCGGATGAGTTATGAAATTTCAATGAAGTCTTCACAGTATTTTCCTCCTTTTATATCACAAGTTTAATATTATCACATAAAGAAATGTATTCCGTAACGTGTCACAGAGAAAAACAATTCTTTTCAGAGGAATGGCAATCCATTGATTCACCAAGACCTTTTGTCAACTTAAATACACCAAAATTCCCACATTGGATCTGATTGAATTTTCTTCAATTTTTTTCCCATGGAGGATCAGAATTTTTCAGAGAATGCTTTATACAGGGTTGAGCTCATCAACATTTTATGAAAAAATTCCTTATGTAGGATCGCAGCTATGTAGCAGCGCACTTATGTAGCATCGAGGCATTTGTGCAAAAGAATATCATCTGTAGGATCGAGCATATGTAGCATCGAGCCGATCGACATTTTGTAAAAAACTCCTTATGTAGGATCGCAGCTATGTAGCAACGCGCTTATGTAGCAGCGAGTCACTTGTACAAAGGGATATCATATGTAGGATCGAGCCGTTCGACATTTCGTCAAAAAAATCCTTATGTAGGATCGCAGCTATGTAGCAACGCACTTATGTAGCATCGAGGCATTTGTACAAAAGAATATCATATGTAGGATCGAGCTTATGTAGCATCGGGCCGTTCGACATTACGTCAAAAAAATCCCTATGCAGGATCGCAGCTATGTAGCAACGCACTTATGTAGCATCGAGGCATTCGCACGAAAGAATATCTTATGTAGGATCGAGCATATGTAGCATCGAGTCATCAGTACAAAGAAATACCATATGTAGCATCGAGCATATGTAGCATCGAAGCACCTGTACAAAGGAACACCATATGTAGGATCGAGCATATGTAGCATCGAGCCGATCGACATTTTGTAAAAAACTCCTTATGTAGGATCGCAGCTATGTAGCAACGCACTTATGTAGCATCGAGGCACCTGGACATAATATGTAGGATCGCCGCTATGTAGCATCGAAGCTCCCCCAATAGCCATTGACGATCCCGCACCACACATTTACGCTCCAACGCTGTTGGTTGTCGATTGCTCGATACCAACGTGGATTAACATCCGACCAGTAATGAGAGTTGTGTCTATTCAAATGCCCAGTGCTCTGAAAAGATGCTTCGTCGGAGAACATTACATAGTCGAAGAATTGAGGATCGTCAAGCAGCCTTGCTCGTGCCCAGTTGCAGAATCTATTTCGAAGCCTCATGTCGTTTGGAGTGAGAGCTTGAGTTAACGTAATGTGGTATGGTCGATATCTGACATGCTTCAAGATTCTCAAAACAGTAGTCCGGGGTATACCAGTTATTCGTGCCAACGATCTGCTACTAACATGAGGGTCCAAGTGGATAAGTCCCAATATGGTGAGTGCACGGATATCATTCTCATCGTACCGGTGATGTCGTAGATCTCGCTGCAATACTCCTCATCGAGCCCTCAATTCGAGTGGACGGATGGTCGTGGGGCGTGCGATGCGGCGATCGGGATACCGATCCCGGTAAACTCTTGCGGCTTCATTGTAATTATTGTGACATGAGCCAAGCACAAGTATCATATCAATAATTTCAGAGGGTGGATAGTGATTCATTTCTTCGATTGAATCGAATGGAATAAATTGATAAATGTAGATGATTGAATATGCAAAGGAGAAACACGATTGTGATGGTCTCAGTTTAGAACCAGTGTTTAAATGATCACGTATTTCCGTAATCATCCACATAACCAACCATAATAAACAGAAATTCGATGTTTCTGTTTGTTTATGTATTCTTGTCCATCGCTTTTCTCCGAAGATCGTAACTGATTTCAATGCAGATTAGAGTTAATTTCATTGGAAAAAAAACGTAAACATAAACAAACGGGAAAACTGAGTCTCTGCTTATTATAATTGACAGTAATGTATACGATTTATTACGCTTATTGCGTTTCAAATCAAATAAATTATTCCATTTGATTGAATGAGGATTATAAATGAGTATCGACTCCCAAAAATTGTTGAAAGGTTGCTGGAAACATTGGAAGTATTGACCATACCACATAACGTCGATTAGGATGCGCATTCGAACGGATACAAAAATCCTTCGAGCCTCCAGAGAATTCACCAAAGAGTGTTACACTGTAAAAAATTTCTTCGTAGATTTACCAAAAAAATTTGGAAGTTTTTTTGTAAATGAGGGAGGACATGATCGGTCGCATCCGCACTGTTTGTGCTAACATACCAGGATTGTGTATTCAGGCAGAGGGGGGTAACTTCGAGCAATTATTGTAACAGCATCAAGCACCTCTCATGTGAGAGGCAAGGGGACTCACGGTAATCAAGCACTCCGGAGGGAATAGAGAACTACCACGTCCACGTCGTTGTTCCTGGCTAGCGCTAAGAGTAGTTCATCAATAACTTCGACGGTCCATATTTTGCACCCCAATGCAAGGGCGGAAAGGGGTCCATGACCAGTGTTTCGTAAAGGGTTTGAAACCAGCTTTCCCATGCCATGATGAAAAAATGGGGGTCCCGTCTAAAAAAACCATCTTGACCCCTAAATGACCTTTAAAATGACCTCTGGGGGATTTTTCAAGGTCAGCATCATACTTCCCCCTTGGAACCCTAAACTTTTTATCTGGAACATTTTTTTCTATCTCCACTAGTTTCCGAGATATTTTACTACATCACTTCAAATGGACCACCCTGTATATTATCCATATGAAAGAATGAAACCAGCACTCCATGGATGGTTGCATGATCTAGAACAAGAATTGGAATAATTTTAGAAATCACAACGATTCTAATGATTTTCACACCTTTGTAGAGCGTGTTAGAACTTATATAACAATTAATAAGAACAAAAAAATGCACATTTTCTTTGATTTTATAATCATCAGGGAAATCAGGGAAAAATCAGGGAATTTTGAAAAGGCATCCCAGCGGGAACCCTGTTCATATAATTGTTTGTTTTGAATAATTCATGTGTGTGAATAAAAAGTTGATTCGATTTTATCCATATTAGGGTACACCGAGGCGAATAAGAATGATCAGAAGGAGAGTATTTTCAGTGGGTCTGTTGACAAACTCTGATTGCATACATCTTTGGCTTGAGATCAATGAAAAAAAAAACGAATATTCGGATACACAGTTCTTTGTTTTACAACAATCCATGTGGAAATGTACACACGGGCCGCTACTGGCGCGGTACTGTTGCCAGAGTTGCCAGTACTGGCAAATCCACCCTTGCCTTTATGGGGCCAGTGGTTTGAACGGTACTGGCAAGGAGTCGGAATGATAACATCATTTTACATAAGGGCCAGTAAAACATTTACCACCACGTCGGTAGCGATATTTGGTGTGTGCCTAATATGGTTGAACTCTGGCATTGCAACAGAATCAGTTGTTCGGCCAGTACTGGATGAGAAGTGGTAGAGGGTCAAAATAATACATCCTACGTAGGAATTCAGACCCGACCCAGTACTGACACAGATGCTGGTCATTAGAGATCCCCGGAGTTATATTTCAAGTAAAAAAAAAAAAATACATTGAATTTGAACTTTCAAAACTTTGTGAATCTATTTTTCTCATCGCCGTTATCTGAGAAAGACGTTTCGGAAGTGGTTTCATGAAAGTTCACTGGGCAAGGATTGAACCCGGGACCTGCGAGTGAGAAACAGAGTCTCTATCACATCAGCTAATCTCCGAGTTGAAAACGGACCACTTAAATTCCCATTTATTGCACCAATTCCCTTGAAGTCACGCAATTTACCATAGACTCCGTGGTGAAACAAGATTCTACCAATACTGGTTCATTGTTCTCTATCGAACGTATTGAATGATCATACCAACTCTGTCTTGATACTGGCGCGACTCCGGCTCACTACAAAAATCAAGTTGCCGAGATCGTGATTTTAATGTCAATCGACTACCGATTCCGTAGTCAACCAGAGTCCCACCAATATTGGTACCATGTCGTCTATCGAACATATTGAATCATAATACCAACTCTGGCTCAATACTGGCGTGACTCCGGCTGACCACAACAGCCGAGTTGCCAAGATCATAATTGCAACATCAATCGACTATCGATTTTGTAGTCAGCCAGAGACACATCATTACTGGCATATTGGCGTCTGTTGTACATATGGAATGATAATACCGACTCTGGCTGAATACTGGCGCGGTACCGTTTCTCGAAATCCTGGGTATTGTCCAGACAGTAAGCATTCAATACTGACCCTATACCGTCTGTCCACGCGAGCCAATACCGGCTGAAATTTTGCGAATGTTTGGCGACAGTTGAAAAACGGTAATGATTCTGAACAGGCACAGTTGTTTTTGCCGAACTTTGGCAAATACAACCTCGCCAGTACCACGCCATTTGTCATAATGAATTGATTTTAACGACAATACAACATCGATTTCGTAGTCAGCCAGTGCCATATTGATACTGGCATATAGTCGGCTATCAAATCTATGAAGTAGTAATCCGCACTCTGGCTCAGTACTGGCGCCGCTTTGGTTTACCATAACAGCTGGATTTCCATGGACATAATTTTAACGTAGTTCGACTACCGATTTTGTAGTTAGCCATTGCCCTACCGATCCTGGCACTCGATCGCCTGTTGGATATATTGAATGGTTATCCCAACTCTGGCTCAGTATTGGTGAAGCTTCGGCTCACCCTAGTAGCCTGATCCCCATCGCTACGATTTCAACGACAATACATCATCGATTTCGTAGTCAGCCAGTGCCATATTGATACTGGCATATAGTCGGCTATCGAATATATGAAATGGTAATCCCAACTCTGGCTCAGTACTGGCGCCGCTTTGGTTTACCATAACAGCTGGATTTCCATGGACATAATTTTAACGTAGTTCGACTACCGATTTTGTAGTTAGCCATTGCCCTACCGATCCTGGCACTCGATCGCCTGTTGGATATATTGAATGGTTATCCCAATTCTGGCACAGTACTGGCGCGGCCCCGTTACACTACGATCCGTGTATTTTCCGGCCAGTATTGATTCATTACTGGCCCAACATTGGGCCGAGTCGCCTTCGATGCTACATAGCGGCGATCCTACATATTATGTCCAGGTGCCTCGATGCTACATAAGTGCGTTGCTACATAGCTGCGATCCTACATAGGGATTTTTTTGACGTAATGTCGAACGGCCCGATGCTACATAAGCTCGATCCTACATAAAATATTCTTTCGTGCGAATGCCTCGATGCTACATAAGTGCGTTGCTACATAGCTGCGATCCTGCATAGGATTTTTTGACGTAATGTCGAACGGCCCGATGCTACATAAGCTCGATCCTACATATGATATTCCTTTGTACAAATGCCCTTGTACAGGTGCTTCGATGCTACATATGCTCGATCCTACATAAAATATTCTTTTGTGCGAATGCCCCGATGCTACATAAGTGCGTTGCTACATAGCTGCGATCCTGCATAGGGATTTTTTTGACGTAATGTCGAACGGCCCGATGCTACATAAGCTCGATCCTACATATGATATTCCTTTGTACAAATGCCTCGATGCTACATAAGTGCGTTGCTACATAGCTGCGATCCTACATAAGGAGTCTTTCACAAAATGTCGATCGGCTCGATGCTACATATGCTCGATCCTACATATAATATTCTTTTGCACAAATGCCTCGATGCTACATAAGTGCGTTGCTACATAGCTGCGATCCTGCATAAGGATTTTTTTGACGTAATGTCGAACGGCTCGATCCTACATATGGTATTTCTTCGTACAGATGACTCGATGCTACATATGCTCGATCCTACATATTATATTCTCTTGTACAAATGCCTCGATGCTACAGAAGTGCGTTGCTACATAGCTGCGATCCTGCATAAGGATTTTTTTGACGTAATGTCGAACGGCTCGATCCTACATATGATATTCTTTTGTACAAATGCCTCGATGAAAAATTCTGATCCTCCATGGGAAAAAATTGAAGAAAATTCAATCAGATCCAATGTGGGAGTTTTGGTGTATTTAAGTTGACAAAAGGTCTTGGTGAATCGATGGCTTGCTATTCCTCTGGGAAGAATTGTTTTTCTCTGTGACACGTTACGGAATACATTTCTTTATATGATAATATTAAACTTGTGATATAAAAGGAGGAAAATACTGTGAAGACTTCATTAAAATTTCATAACCCATCCGAAGATCAGGGATTTTCATGCATAGAAAATATTTTTTTGGAACCTGGATGAAATGAATACGTTTGCATAAAAAACCGATCACTCATAATCCAAATGTGCAATTGCTTGTTTTGATTGTTGCTGAATATGTTCGCAACAACTCTCCCACTGAGAGTTTCTTTAGTATCGCGAATTCTTTACTTTTTTTCATCATGAAAGTCCCCAAACGCGATCCACATAAACATGCATATATCTCAGATTACTCTTGGAAACTTTTCTGAATAAATTGGTAATGAATTCTGGTGAACATCTTATCAAACGCGTATAGAATTCTAAAAGCGTTCTTGAGGATTCCCTAAAGATATCTTGAACAGTTCTCAAAGATATCTTTAATGATTCTTCGAAAACTCTTGAAGAAAAGTTTGAGAAGTTTTCAATAAGGAATCTTTGGGAAATTTTCGAGATTTCTTGAAGAACTCTTTATAGATATTTTCAAGGAATCTCGAATATTTGTTAAATATATCTTAAAGAATTCTTGGAAGTTTCAAATATTGGTGAACACCCACAGATACACGGAGAAAATATATTGACGAAAAATCATTCAAAGTTGAGTAAAACGAGGACATAGTGGCATTCCCGCGAAGTTGAAAATCCAGTTGACTCAATTTTACTCGACTACAGATGAAAATCAATTCAGATGTTTTTCAACAGTATTCAACTTGTTGAAATAATGAAAAGATTTGAATTTATTTTCATCTGTAGTCGAGTAAAATGAACTCGACCGGATTTTAAACTTCGCGGGAATGCCAATATGTCCTCGCTTTACTCAACTTTGGGTAATTTTTCGCCAATACATTTTCTCCGTGTACCTTGCTCTGTCATTGACCAAGAATTTCCGCCGCAAGTGGAACCGATCTGGAGTTTTCTCAATTACCAGTCACGTGAGTTGCCATGAAGTGATGCATATGTGGTCATATATGGATGATTTTCACTAGGGATTTAGGTAATATTATGTTTTACAAAGTGCATCGGTCTTGAATGAATTCTTGGGAAACATTTGAGGTGGTACATCAATTCTCTTCACCAGAGGATAATTCTCAAGACCCAGATAGCGTAACAGGACAGGGTTTGTTTATAATGAATGGTCTTTGGGACCATAAGAATTCATAAAGAGTTCGAAGGCTAATGTGCTGTGTAGGGATTGACGGGGTTGGAAAGAAACTAATTAAAATCCCGTGTAACATCCTTTGTCTTGTATAATTTGTTTCATATAACTTAATCTAGGTCTATCTTTGCAAGTCTCACCATTCATTTTTCCTTCCAATACGTTTCCAATAAGCTATCATGCCGTAACGTGTGTCGTATGAGATTACTTTTCCTTTTCCCTAGCAGCATCAGAATGTTGTATATATATACTATGCACATTCATAGTATCCCTGGTGAAAATGAAGCGTATGCACAAAACGCGACGGAAGCGCATACGAAGCGAAAAAGGTTTCAATTCCCTCTTCCTGGAGCGTGTGATGCTCGTTTGCTGTAAAGTGATGGAATCATACGTTCCATATACGCTCCATAAGCTTTTGATCCCGTTTTAAGCACGCTTCATGTGGCGTAACTGTAGGTTACATCAAGCGTGTGCGAATTATATCTATTCTAAGTTCAAATAATGTTTTTAAGCAGGCAATGCCAACGGTGGTCTATGGATTAGTTGATAAGACCCTCTTACACTAAGGTGGAAGTCCCTGGTTCGATTCCCACAAAGAAGTTGAATTTTTTTTCTTTCGATTATATACGCTTTGTTTGTTTCAATTCCCGCTTCACATACTCTTCTTACACCTTTCGTTAACTCTCCGTATACTTTTCATTAACTTTTCTATTACTTTCCAGCATACGCTTCATTTACTTTTCTTTTCTGCTTCCATTTTCACCAGGGATATCTAGATATACTATGAACGTTCATTGTAAATACAGGGTGTCCCAGAAAACACTCCCGACCTTTCACCAGCGTATTCCTGAGAGAAAATTGAACAACTTTTCCATTTGAAATTTTTCGATCCGAAGCTTAGTTTTTGAGTTATAAACAAAATAAGTTGGCCATTCACGTGGCAAGTACATCGGCTAGTCTAATGATCGAAGAGTATACTTATGTAGCATCCACTTGATTGGTTGAAATCAACTGTGAACTTGAGCCTCGGATCAAAAAATGGTAAATGGAAAAGTTGTTCAGTTCTCTCTCAGGAACACGCTGGTGAAAGGTCGGTACTTTGTTCTGGGACACCCTGTATACAACATTCGGTTACTACTTGGGTTAATGACATGTTTCAACAGATTCCTTCTTTCATTTATCTTTATTCCTCTCTTCATTCATGTGCACAAATGTTCAGCAACAAATTTTTAAGCACAAAATAGTGCCTAAACCTAGGGAAATTGCTGATGAAAAGATAAGTTTCCATGATCGGGGTTGAAATCCACCATTGAAGGGATGGAAAACCTCTTATAATTTTCAGAATATAGATTCAACTATCCAAGTTGAGCTGTTAGCTTTGAGATGGACTACCATTTCTTATGACATTTATCCTGAATATTCACTCACTTTCAAATTATTCTACGATGATGTTCCAATGCCATTGAAGTTGACAAACATACACATGGATTATGTGTACATCAAAAATGAATGACGCGTGATCGAATATAAAGAGTATCTAAAGGTATATTTATATACAGATGTGAATTTATATAGATAACTCACAACGTTTGCACAGTGAAAAATTTGGTATTTTGTACGATTCACTCACAATCATTCGTGTTGAAAATCAACATATAACATTATCACATTGACATTCACACATTTTCTGTGTCAATATTCAACACTAACTAAAAATTTTTACTGCGTACATATATTAAGACACGCGAAATACCAAGTACATGAAAAACAACTTGGAAATAAACCTGAAAAAAAAACAGAAAAGTCGTCGTGAGCTACCGTGTATCTATACACGGCAACCAAGATTTAACCCCTTTAAAATATTTTCAATGCATAGTAACTCACCATACATAGCATGTCACTAATATGATTATGTTGTAGAAGTTTGAATCGTTTACAAAAACGAAACGAAAATTCAAACTCACAAAATATGATCAATCATCGTTATTTATCATCTCAAATGGAAATCTTGAGAGTGAAAACATCGTTTGAAGAATGTGCTGCAAAATTTTGGGTTTTTAACTGAGGTTGGATCTGAGTATTTCGTGATTCGATTATTAATTCGTCCCAATAAACGATTCAAACTTCAGCAACATATATAATTCAACTTTTGATTAAGCACACTACGAACGTGTGCCAATTTTCACGCGATCAAAATATTATGATTCTTATTCATCGACAGTTTATTTTACACCGTGAAAAATTTTTTTGAAATTCACCACTTCCAAAGTAGGTAATAAAGTTCCCTACATTGAAACTGACGTTGTTTCATTGATATGGATGTAAATTCACTACTATGAGGGTAAAATTCATATTGAAACAAATGTGAATTTCCCTTCATTCAGTGTGGTGATTTTATCAGAAATCTGTAATTTCACAATCGTCTGTAAATACGTCACTCTCAATGTGGGGAACTCTTCCTAGCGGATTCGAATTTACCAAAAAATGGACCACGAATTGATCAATTAATTTCCAAAAAATGACCAAAAAGTATCCAGAGGAATGACCGCAAACGGTCATATTAGGGGTGGTTTTGTGGATTTTTTGGACCAAAATTTTACCGAAAGATTATCGTCAGGGAATGCAATTTTCCGACCTCAACTACATATGAACCCATTTTAAGATATGGATTTTTTAGAATTATTCTCTTATTTATTCAAATTTAGTAATTATATTTCAATAAACAATTGAGAAATTGAAGAAATCTCATATACAGAACTTATTCCGAAAAGGTAAAGAACCGTGTTATGAACATAATTTTTCCCTAAAGTGAATAGTTTGTCCATGAAAACGTTACAAACAATTGAATTGTTTATTTAAAAGAAATGGATAACGAATCTTGTAAAAATACTTCGATATTCGAATTCCCCGACTCCAAAAACATAAACCAGGGTTGAAAAATCGAGTAAAAATAATCTTTCCTACGGTCCCTGATATTCTGTCGTTGAACGACATAAAATGTGATGAATTTCAGTTGCGCGTTCATAAATGAATCGCTGTATTTCGCGAACTGATAGTTGAATTGATTTGAAATTCTCTAAAAAGTTTGTCCACCCACTAACGAACAAGTTTGTCACTGGAAGTTTTTTGTAGCTCAAACTTCCCTCACTACTTCTTCAATGCGAAGCATGAAAAACGTAATTTTTACTTCGAATTGTAAATTTCTTAATTTTTTTTTTATTTTTACGACCTTTTAGGACATTATCGTTTCCGGGGAAGTCTTACGGATCAGAATCCGTAAGATTTATCTTGATACGTCGAAAAATGACTGAGTTACAACGAGTTTAATGTTGAAAAACATTGATTTCTGAAGAGAAAAAATTTGCAGTTTCTATTTTTTTTACTCACAAACTATCGATCACAGAAAAAAATCGTAAAAGAAGACTCACATTGATTTTTTGAGACCTAACGCCTAGTATTTTTCAAATGTCAAAGTTCCAACTTTTGATTTTGGCGTGTGACGTCACGGGTGGACAATACTTTTCAGTGTTTTCGAGCGTACACCCCCTTATTGCATCCGGCCCCTCAATTTTGGTCATTTTCATGAAAGAGACCATGAAATTACCACAATATTATGGGATCTTTTCGGTGATATCGTGGTCATGTTGCAGAACGGACCAAAATATTACCGTAGAGATGAAAAAGGTTTTGGTACAATTTTGGTCACTTGTACAAAAATGACCCAAACATTACCGTTATATGGGACAGATATTTCTGGTCATATTTCGGTCATGTTTTTGTGTAAAATAAAAAAAATTTTCCGTAACTGAGATCGAACCTGGGTTTTTTGGATTACTAACCAAGTGACTTGTCACTGAACCATGGATTGGGTTCTTATAAGGACACAGAAAAGGAGTGTATATAAGTGATGTGTGAATAATTCTGATCGTATCGCTGTCATGAATGCATTCAAACCACGGTAGAAATATAGGTAGTTCAACTCGTCCGCCATCTTTTTTCTTATATCACTCGGTTTGCACTATGAATCCAAGACGGCAGCACAGAGAATAATGACCTGAGTGTGAGGGAGAAGAAAAGATATAGTATCTATAGATAGTACTTGTTTCTTCCTCACACTCAGGTCATCATTCTCTGTGCTGCCCTCCAAGATTCATAGCGCAAACCGAGTCAAATAAGAACATTCATACTATGAGGAGGGGGGGGGGTGAGGTTGGACCACCTATACTTCTTGCACCGTGATTCAAACAGTAAATATTATTGGAAAGATCATATGAAAGCCGAAGTGGCATCAGAACCTTTCGAATGTTCTATGAACGCGCATAGTGTAAATAAATTTATATACATTCGGAAAGTTCTGATGCCACTTCGGCTCGTATATGATGTTTACTGTTTGAATGCATTTATGACAGCGATATGATCAGAATTATTCACACATCAGTATACACTTCTTTTCTATGTCCTAACGAGAATCTGGTCCATGGCTCAGTGACAAGTGAGCTACGAAAAACTTCCAGCGACAAAGTTGTTCGCTAGTGTGCGGACAAACTTTATGGAAAGTTTCAGATCAATTGGACTATTGGTTCGAAAGGTACAGCGATTTATCCATCAGCTCGCAACGGAAATTTCTCATGACTCTACGTCGTTTACCTGCTGAATATGAGGATCCGAATGAAAGGTTGCATTCACTCGATTTCTCAACGTAGATTCATGTTTTTTTGGTCGAAGCATCCAAATATCCAACTATTTTTGCGAAATTCGTTATACATTGTTTTTTTTTTATAAACAATTTTCATTCAACGCATCATCGTTCAATCCTTATTCTGCAAGATGAAAATTAAAGATTGAACATTTGTGTGCTCTCTCGAACTCAATAGTTTCCGAAACTTA
Organism: Gonatopus flavifemur; assembly: GCA_018340375.1. Classification (NCBI taxonomy): domain Eukaryota; kingdom Metazoa; phylum Arthropoda; class Insecta; order Hymenoptera; family Dryinidae; genus Gonatopus; species Gonatopus flavifemur. The sequence goes on from JAFFJZ010000129.1 coordinate 54,477, forward strand.
TTTCACGATTACTTGGCCAAATCTTATCGGAATGATATAAACATTGATATCCAGATTCGATGTGTATTGCCGAAGCTTGTAAAATGATTCGAATGATGAAAACATTTCGTTTTTTAATAATATTTGACAACGAAGTGGCTCTCAGGCTCGTGTTTTCCGAGTTTCAACGACACAAAGTGTCGAGCGAAATGTGAAATTAAGAAAACTTCGAACAATAAAGTTATGCTCTTATGTTTGAGGAAGTTTTTCTGGAGATTTGAGATTAATCGAACAAAAAACATGGGGTTTATGATTTATGTAAAACGATCTCGTCTTATGAACGGGTCCTGTATAACATCATATTCATGTCTTGAAATATATTTCACACAAGTTTAAAATGTCACATGCAACGTGTTTGGATATCATTCACATCATATATGACACATACAAACCTCGTGATAGAAGTTCATTATTTGTACTTTTTCTTCAGTCATAAATGATTTGGAAATGCTAGTGAACTTTGAATTGTTTATAGACATGGTTGTCGAATTGAATTCGGACAAATTTAATTCGAATTCAATGTTACCCTAACAGCACAACTGCTTTCCGTTACCTTTAGATACCTTTCTGAAAGGTGTTACACGTTTCAGAAAGGTATCGAAAGGTAACTGAAAGCAGTTATGTTGTGAGGGTACACGGAGAAAAAAGATTCGCTGGAATAGCAAGAATTTCGCTGTTCCAGGGAAATTCGCTCGTTATTATATGGACAGCAAGCAAGTTTGCTGAAATAAACGCCAATGATATTTTCAACGAATCAAGCTTCGCAAGACCAGCGAAGGACTGATAATTATAACGAATCAATACGTAAAAACAGCGAATTAGTTCGTTAATACAGCGAATTTCTATTCAATCCACTGAGCGAAGACGGATTCATTCAGATATCGAAATCTTTTTTCTCCGTGTAATGAACCAAAATTGCCCCCCCTTGGACACAATACACTGTAAAAAATTCATGTAAATAAACGATTCAAACTGCATACAATATATTTTGAACCAAAAAAAGAAATTATATCATTAGAGTGAATAATTATTCTTCATTTTTAGGTTTTCTAATTGATATTTTCGAAAATAAGCTTTCAAAAAATTTTACACCTTTTGGACTCAAATATTTTAATAAAGTTTGTAAATCTTCCATCTTCTCTGCACTTATGCGAGTTGGAGCAGCTGGTGGTGATTTGCATAATGCATGTAAACTCACTGAAGATTTGATGATATGAATTTTTGGTTCTCCATTGTAACTTTGGAATATATTGATTTGACCGTTAGGAAAATATTGAATCCGTACTGCTTTGCTGATTTGCAGATTCTTAATATCTTTGACATTTTCCTGTAACAGAACCTCATAATCTCGGACTGGGCAATCTACTTCTCTGACAATTTTAAATGGTGGATTTCTTGCACTTTCTATGAGATCAATGTAGTCTTCATCCGTTTCAATAGTTTCAAGTTGTTTCTTTTTTTTGCCATATACTCCAAAATTCCGATCGCAAGAGCAGTATGAATGTCCACGAACTGGATACACATGTTCAAATTCAAGTTGCAATTCTTGAGCCAACGATGATAAGAAAGAGACAAGGAAACGGTTTTTATTCTGACCACCGCAACCATCCGAAAATAAATAAATTTTATTGCAATAATTAAGCTCCAATTCTTTGTTCATTGCATGTAAGATAAAATTGCACACAGTATTACCACCTTTCTTAAAATTTCCTTCTAAAAAAAAGAACATGTAACTTCTGCCATGTTCACCGAAGACATGCACGTTAAAAACGTGTGGCCAAAGCAATCTCTTGTAGAACTGATCTGATACAGGAATTTTCGGCAAAGGTAAATTTTGACCGAAATCAAATTCAAGACATAACACATTTTCTTCTTCAATATTTTGTACTCTTCTATACTTTTTTCATGCTGTTTGAACTCATCACCAGGATTGTTTTGCCGCTCTTGTTCAAAACACATGTTACAAACATCAGTGCGTGGTATTGAGAAAGAAAGATTCAAATGACGATTGACATATTGAGAGTAGGTTGATAAATCAATCGGAGGATTTTCCCAACCTGTTTTCGCTGTATAATATTCCAAAAACAAAGCGTAAATTCTTTTCAGTGTTAAATTAGGATGATCAAAATATTGTAAACTGGACGTTTGACCGGCTTGACGTTTATAATGCGACTCAGAGTGTGGTATTAACAAACAGTGTTGATGGATCATTTGTTTTACATCTTCGGTCAATCGCATTACGTGATTTCCATGTTTTCCCCGACTATCTTCGATAGTTTCATTATGTAATATCTTTTTCTGTATAGTTGTAAATCGCCCTTGTCCTATTTTCAATAAATTACATGAAAATTTTTGACAAGTCTTTATGTCACCGAATTCAGCATGCAAAAAATAATTCCACAAAACAACTTTATTCTGCGCATTTCCTGTAACATTTGGCGCTCTCTTTTTCATTAATCCGGCGAGGAAAATATTTTGAGAATCATATCTGCCATAGTTCCAAAATGTGTCATGAAATTTTGTTGTTGTTGAACAGGAATATTTTGGAAACACTGTTTCACGCAGCACGAATTTACGGGTTTGAATTGCTTAGCTGCAATAGATTTCCCAGAAGTCGAAACATATTCTCGTCCCTGTAATACCAAATGATCGCGTTATACAATTCGATATTCCAAACACTATCCAAGTTCTCAACATTGAATAATTATTTTTAAGTGATAATTTTGTATCGACTGTAACACACTATTTAAAAATTATTTCAATAATGTATCAATTGTATTTCATTCTTCCATCTTCATTACATTTCAATATTGTTCCACAAGAATATATCAAAATCTGTCAACTGAAATGTTACCTATTTGCAATGGCTCAGATATATTACAAAAGAAACATTACAATGAAATATTTCATAAATGTTCTTGAAATATTTCAAAAATAATTCAGAAATCTTGTATTGCAATGTAAGATTAGCGGACATTGCAGTATTTGTGAAAGGACTTTGAAATCTCAGTACGACATGCCGCAATATTACAAGAATATTCCAATATTTCAAACGTTAGATTTCTGCGGTCGTAATGAAATCTTCGATGCTCTATGGATTGGATGACTGTTAGATACAGAAAGATTTATACATCGATGACCGCGAAAATACAATGTATTACGTCTCAGTTATGCATGAGAAATCAAGAAATTTGTTGACAGCACCATTCCATTGCACACTGTATTATACTCAATATATATACGGAATATACAAACCTCATTCTTTGCCTTTTATTCTTGTTCTTTACCCAGTTGTTCGGATTTCTTGGACGTTTTCGACTAGTTTTTGAACTGTTCTTATCAGACATTATTATTACACTAACCCGGAAAATAAATTCAATAATAAAATTGTTGAAAATGTGGAATTATGCACTTTTTCTCACATCGGAGGGAGCAATGTTTTCTATTCTTACGGTTGCAATTACTATATAGGCATTTGTTTTTATTTGATGTTTTGTGTCTTCATTCGTCAACACCGAAGTCCTGCGTGCTCGGCGGCTCCGCTTGTTTTACATAAATCATAGACCCCATATTTTTTGTTCGATTAATTTCAAATCTCCAGAAAAACTTCCTCAAACATAAGAGCATAACTTTATTGTTCGAAGTTTTCTTAATTTCACATTTCGCTCGACACTTTGTGTCGTTGAAACTCGGAAAACACGAGCCTGAGAGCCACTAATTCGTTGTCAAATATTATTAAAAAACGAAATGTTTTCATCATTCGAATCATTTTACAAGCTTCGGCAATACACATCGAATCTGGATATCAATGTTTATATCATTCCGATAAGATTTGGCCAAGTAATCGTGAAATAAGTTTCGGAAACTATTGAGTTCGAGAGAGCACACAAATGTTCAATCTTTAATTTTCATCTTGCACAATAAGGATTGGACAATGATGCGCGGAATAAAAATTGTTTATGAAAAAAAACAATGTATAACGAATTTTGCAAAAATAGTTGGATATTTGGATGCTTCGACCAAAAACATGAATCTACGTTGAAAAATCGAGTGAATGCAACCTTTCATTCGGATCCTCATATTCAGTAGGTAAACGACGTAGAGTCATGAGGAATTTCCGTTGCGAGCTGATGGATAAATCGCTGTATCTTTCGAACCAATAGTCCAATTGATCTGAAACTTTCCATAAAGTTTGTCCGCACGCTAGCGAACAACTTTGTCGCTGGAAGTTTTCCGTAGCTCATACTTCCCCGACACTTTTCCAATGCAAAGTTTTCCTCTTCGTTGAAAACCAAGTTTTCACTTCAAATTGAAAATTCATTAATTTTGCATCAGTTTTTGAAAATTTTGTCGAGATCGTCATCTTCGGGGGAGTGTTCCGAATCAGAATCTGCAAGACTCATCTTGATACGTCGAAAACCGCTCGAGTTATAACGAGTTCAAGATGAAAAAACATTCATTTTTAGTACGAGAAAAAGAGCCACTTTTCAATTTTTTTCTCGAAAGCTATTGATCATAGGAAAACATTGTAAACGAACACTCGTATTGATTCTTCAAGCCCTATCACCCAGTATTTTTAGTTTTCCAAAATTCCGACTTTTTTTCGGTCCCCCACGTGACCGCTTGGACAATACTTTTACCGCGGTTCGAGCGCTCGTCGAGTTCTTCTTCCCGTGGGTTCAATTATAAATTTTCGGTCCGCCATATTAGATCCGCCATTTTGAATTTCTCATTTCTGATTCCGGATTCGTAATCAGCGACTTCGAAAACCCCTGAGAGATCATTTTCAAGCGAATCCACCAAGCCTGCATCATGATAAAAATGCATAACAACCAAAAGTAAAGAAACGTGCCAGTCGATGACGCAAAAATAATATCAATTTTACAGAAAAAGGGAAGGTAATTTCTCCCATCATCAAATTTTTCCACATTGATATTCACCAGATGAACACGATCACACATTATTCAATATTTCGTAGCAGTACCGTGCGAAACAAAATTATATTTAACTAATTTTGTTTGGTACTAGCAGGTTAGTGAATAAGAATCAATTTAGAAAACTTCGATCCGAAGATGCCACGAAAAGATATCTCACCACCTCCGAAGATATATTCTCGGTCGCCAGCTCGTTTTCCGGTGCAAACAAGCAAACCTCTCCTTCAAAGTTTATGTTCGAACGAGTGAATTACTCTTTGAAGAATCAATATCAATCCTAATCGAACTAATCATCAACTTGATTAGAGAAAGGAAAGGTGGAAATGATAATTATAGATCTCAATAATTAACCAACATTTTCACACACAATACTTTTTATTCACAAAAATTACATAAACCACTATTTGTTGAAACACTCTATATATTTTCGTTTATGATTCTGCAACCGCATCAGAGCTCTGCTCTGTTCCGCGAGAAGACTTTGAATGCCTGGAAGCTTTCAACGCGCTCCTTATATACCCGTTGCGGTACCATGTACACATTTGCAATCTTGGAACTTTTGGAAAAAATGTTCTCAAGATTGCAACGAATATACTTGGGACAGTTCCCTGAATATCCCTATTCAATTAGTTTTTCAACTAATATTTATTTTTCGCAAAATTGATATATTATTCAATATATATATTCAATGGTGTCACAAAAATACATTTATGGTTATTTTATTTATGATACAGTATAATTAACTCACCCATGATGTATCTCTGAATATCGTTATCCAATAATCATTCAATCATATCTCGTTTTTTCTGATATTCACCTTACTAGACATTCCTAGATACCCACCCAGAACTCTTTTTATCTGATAGTCTTCTAAGGCATATTATGATGCTACACAAAAATTATTTTGACTAACAACGAATAATCTATCATAACCCCTGTACGTGCACAATTTTAAGTTCAGCTATCCATAATTTAAATCTAAATATTACCTGCCAGTTGATGACGATTATTTGATGCCCTTCTTGAATTCACAATTTCACATGTGTAATCAATGTGAAATTGTACAATGAGGTCGATTGTGTTGAATGTGCGGTACATCTTACATTTCAATGTATCGAATCCTGTTGTGTTAGCAACTTCGAACCATCAAATTAATAAAATAATCACTTTTCCACAGATATGCCAGTCGATGACGCAAAAAGTTGGGGACAACATTGAAGAATGACGAGAAAATGATTCAATTAATCTTTCACGATTGAACTTTAGATTTTCTTAAAGATCACACATTAGACAATGATAATACATACAGACTAATTATATGATCCATTTGATTTTGCAAAAAAAAAAATAAACTTTTGATTGACAAGTCGTACCGGGGACATGCCAGTCGATGACGATTTGTCTGTTTGAACCGGTGTAAAAACATATACCGAATAGTAGGACTAATGATTGCAAGTAGTGGCTGTTGTTTGTAGGCATAAGAATTACTCTTTGGCATGAAATTCATATCCAGAAGTGGAACCTCTCCTGCAGGAAATGTCAGGGACATTGAATTGTACGTTTAGCGGAGAATCACCCATATGTTTATTTCGATTGAATATAAATTTTTTGTTTATTGTCGAAATATACACGGAAAGAATCCTACACAAAGCCGGTCTCAGACATTTTTCTAGTATAAGCGAACATCATTCAGCTCTTCTCTTACAAAGTGAGGGGCGGGGGGGGGGAGAGAATTTTATGTGACTGATGTTGCGACTACTTTTCATGTGTATGAAATGACAAGTTACCTGTCCATCGCAAGTAACAAACAGGCTAAATTGTATGTGACTTTGAAGTTACATTATAATTATGATACGATGACAAACTGTGTTTGGTGGGAGGACCAGTGATGCCAGGAAAGACGGTATGGACCGAAAAATCAGCCCCTCTACCGTGCACACAATGAAACTTTCGTATACATGTGAGTCACACGTATACGGGCGATTATCAAATTGAGAGAGAAAACAGGCCACAAAAATTTGGAAAAAAAAGCAAATTAAAAAACGATTATTGATTTATCAGTTAACGAACAATATTATGAAGATACGATTTATACCAGCAGCAGAGCTTGAAATCAGATTTTTATACTTTTTTAAAGGATTTGTATTGAGACAGAATACAAATAGTAGTCATTTCGGTAACGTTTGTTGAAGAGCAACAAAAGTAGGAAAAAGATTTCAGAAAAGATTTTATTTGTACAGATGATTATTAGATGGACCTATAGATGATTAGAATGAGTTTTGAGGAAGTTTCAATTTCAACTGAATATAAAATTCATCATATAATGGGCCATTCTGAAAAGTACTGCAAGATTTGTGGTCTTAGTTGTATATTTCTGATATGAAAATCGAGTTATATCATGGAAAATTGATCATAGAGTATCATCAACAGTGATATTTATATCGTGGAATTATTGAGATAATTTATTTATTTCCTCCATAACCAAAAAACTGATATTTTGGTGCGTTACAGGAATGACGGAAACGTTACAGAAATGACGCAAAGATTACCGAAATGATGTAAAGGTTAATTGAACGATCGAGACTTGACAAAACCAATCAAATTCGGATAGTGAATTTTCAAAAGAATTTTGGATTGATGAAAATAAAATAAAAACTCTTGAACAGAAAAAATTTAGAGTGATAAATTTTTGTCTAAAATCATTGCTGAAATTGTTCATCCAGTATAAAACATTTGGATAAACAGTTTCCCAATAACTAAAACCGAAACCAAAAAACCAAAAACCACAAATAAACCAATCCCAATAACTCAATATTGGATAGTAATGTGATTTGATGGTGGAAATTGAATTTAGGTCTTACATAATAATGTTCTTAGACACATCATGTTTCATAAAAAAAATTGAACAAATGTTTCTCAAAACGAAATTTTAATGGTTCAATGAATGCAAATATCGATTAAGAAGAAGCAAGCATTTAAGAACTTTTTAATCGAAGCTTGAACCCAGCCAGCAAAGTGCTTCCAAATTCACGTTTTCGCTACTAGCAGTGCTAGTGGTAGCAACGTAGTAGGTTTTCCATTACCGTGAGACTGCATGCTACCATAACATATATATGATTCAATTTATAACGTAGCACTACCTCAGCGCTACCAGTATTATCAGGAAGCGCTGCCAAGTAGTGCCCCTAGTAAAAATACTACCAAGTCGCTCCTATTTCTATACATAAATGGAGCCATATATGTACAGAAGATTTTCAACTGTATAAGTGAATGGTAGCACCACTGCCAGAAGTGCTGCCTTGATTTTGTTGGCTGGGAAGAGTCATTTGTAACGTTTTTCAATAACAGAATCATTTCGGTAACGTTTTCCAAATGGTCGTTACCGAAATGATTGTTACCGAAATGACGATTCGGGTATTTCATTCATAACACCCTTCTCTATTCAGCAATAGATACAAAATATGTAGGTTATGTTCCTTGTTCAAGACATCTCTATTACGTTTTCGGTTATGAATGAAAAATAAATAATATATTCTATTATTGCATGCGTTTCCGAAATGATGTTGAATTAACATAACTTGTATATTTTACCTGAATGATGATTGATACCACAGAATTCAAGAATATAATATGAGAAAAACAGCTTTGGTCCTCCGTACAATACAGCAACAGACTCAAAAGCGATGAAGTTGCTTCGATTAGCACGCTCCGGTCGCAACAAACATTGAATTTAAAACGTTGTACCGATAATCGGCTGTTAGTGAGGACACATCTTTGTCTCGTAATAAGATGAAAATTTGAAGGGTTGATGTTTGAATACTTTTGAACCATAGAAGTAAACGGTAATAGAAAAGACAAGATAACATGAACTTATTGTAAATTGATTCCATTCCACTTTAGAATACTTCTCAAACATTGAGGTTGAAAGGGAAGGACAGTTACCGAAATGACGATTAGAGGGTTTATCAGCTAATTTTCATATTTATTTTTTCACTTTATGAATTCATTCTCTTATGTTCACCTCTGGGAGTATTTGATGTCCAGAATACATTTGGGAATTTTTTTAAATTATTCCATTTTCATAGTTTTTTTTTGGGGGACTTAAAATCTTTCTCAATTTGATAATCACCCATACGAACGTGTCATTGTGTGAACAATGGAGGGGCTGATTTTTCGGTCCGCACCGTTTTTCCGGACATCACTGGGGAGGACACTGAACTGATAATTGAAAAATCCAAGTTCAAAGTTCTACTCACTAGTTACTCATCAAAGAACAGTGAAAAACTTGAAAAAAACTATACATAGAAAAGTTACACGGAAAAAAATGCCAGTCAAAGATGTACCCTAGTAGAAATTCTCGCTAGTAAACCATGAGGCACTTATCAGTTCATCCTTTTTACTGGTGAGGCACTAATCAGGAAAACTTATGAGTAACTGGTAAGGATGTAACGCTCTCACCAACGAGGGACTAATCAGGTAAACTAAGCAGACACTAGCAAGTAATTGATGAGGCACTTGCCATTAACTGACAAGGAATTTTTTTGAATAAATATGACCCTCTAAATTTCTTGGAGTGGAATAGCACTCTTGAAAAATGTGTATTTCAGGGGGGAAAAATCTGTCACAGATTTTAGTTATTTTTGTAAAAGAAAATAAAAATAATTCATTTTTATCTTTTCACCAACATCCCCAAACTCCGCAACATTCTGTAATTGCTCGTTGTACTGATGGGAATTTATTATGCACCTTCGAGGATTCGAACCGCTGTAATCAACCTACCTGAACGTGAACCTACATAAACCTATGCCTAAACGACCTGAGCTAAACCGACACTTGCGTCTGTGTGCGTCTGTGGTAGAAAAAGGTGCAACAAGTGTTTCGGGAGTACCTCGGTTGATTTCCTGTAGAACGATGTGTTACAATAATAATCCAATCACACTCGATAAATTTTTGAATCATTATAACATTAGGGATAAATATAGCGAAGTATTGAAAATTCTGTAATGATGTGCCAGTGAATAGAATTTGATTCCGACGTTGACAAATTTCCAATCCATTTAATTTTCTAACCTCAAAATTTTTTAATCACATATACTTATATGATATATGTACTGTGAGTGGTTATATAATTTTCTCAATGAAATGAATTGAACTTACAATTATTGATTTATAATTTCATAAGACGTGAATTGTGAATTTGGAAGTGAATTTAATTCAATGTGTATTAAATCGACGCTCAAAGTTTCTATTTTTTGCAATGCTTTGGTTTGAGTGTGTATCCAAATTTCTGTTCACTTTCAAGATCATTATTTCATTCTCTTGGAGACTTACAGAATTTCCTTATTGAAAGTGACTGTGCTGATCTGGAATACCTTTAGTTCTGTATGATACTAATAATTGATAATCCTAGGTGTCATTAGTCAATACCGCATATCTGAGTCACTGTGTTTGATACCATGTATTGATAAGCAATAGTGAGTATACCCTGTAACAATAAACAATACTGGATCTATGCCATGGATCGATGAATAAAATCGGATATAGTTGATCGATACCACATATCCTTGTAGAAGATCATATTCAGGTTGTTTGAACTGTATATATGAACCTTAATGTTGATTTTATTTATGGAAATCGCAATTGTAGATCTCTTTCAATTTCATAAAACTATTTTTAATTAAATCTTACGAAAGCTTTTCGAATTGATATTTCAGTACTGGATGTACTGAAAATCATTTCAGTTCTTTGGGTTGATTTTTTATAAAAGAGTTTGTTTTCTGTGATTGATTAAGTTATACAAACAATTTTTACAAAACCCCAGTAATTTTCTACTTTTGAATCATGAAACATTTATGCTGATACATAGTTTAAAGTTTTTTGTCTCTTCAGATACCCAAGAACGTTTCAAACAAAACATTTTATTCTAAGTATCTACATTTCATTGAAAACATGTCATTCAATGGAATATTTTGATCACAGTCTTCTTGTATTGTAAGAGTTCCTTTCAGATTCATATACTCTTATTAAAATACATTGAAAATCTGAATTATTCTTTGACTTATTCTCTTTTCATGGGCTTTTTCAATGGCTTATGTGTATGTTTATCAATCGTATAACACTAATATATAACTATCCAATTACATTGTAAAATATAACACCTTTTCATGTATACATCTCATACATCTGTACCGTTTACTGTGAAACATTCATTATATTTCGAACATTTATCACAATTAATGAAATTATTATACATAATTCAACCTAACATAAACAAGATATACTGAATGTTTCATAATGAAGGCCACAGGCCACAGATATATGAGATGGATACATGAGAAGGTATTGCATTTAACAATAAAATTGGATAGTTGTATATTAGTGTTATACGATTGATAAACATATACATAAGCCATTGAAAAAGCCCATGAAAAGAGAATAAGTCAAAGAATAATTCAGATTTTCAATGTATTTTAATGTATTTCAATGTATTATTCATATAAGAGTATATGAATCTGAAAGGAACTCTTACAATACAAGAAGACTGTGATCAAAATATTCCATTGAATGACATGTTTTCAATGGAATGTAGATACTTAGAATAAAATGTTTTGTTTGAAACGTTCTTGGGTATCTGAAAAGACAAAAAACTTGAAACTATGTATCAGCATAAATGTTTCATGATTCGAAAGTGTAAAATTACTGGGGTTTCGTAAAAATTGTTTGTATAACTTAATTAATCACAGAAAACAAACTCTCTTATAAAAAATCAACCCAAAGAACTGAAATGATTTTCAGTACATCCAGTACTGAAATATCAATTTGAAAAGCTTTAAGATTTAATTAAAACTAATTTTATGAAATTGAAAGAGATCTACAATTGCAACTTCCATAAATAAAATCAACATTAAGGTTCATATATACAGTTCAAACAACCTGAATATAATCTTCTACAAGGATATGTGGTATCGATCAACTATATCCAATTTTATTCATCGATCCATGGCATAGATCAACTGTATCCAATATTGTTCATGAATACATGGTATTGATCAACTACATCCAATATTGTTCATCGATACATGGTATTGATCAACTATATCCAGTATTGTTTATTGTTACAGGGTATACTCACTATTGTTCATAAATATATGGTATCACATACAGTGACTAATGAGGTATGAGTCATGAGGTATTGGCTAATGACACCTAGGATTATCAATTATTGGTATCATATAGAACTAAAGGTATCCCAGATCAGTACCATCACTTTTAATCAGAAAATTCCATAAGTTTCCAAGAGAATGAAATAATTATCCTGAAAGTAAACAAAAGTTTAGATGAATATTCAAAACCAAGCATTGCAAGACATAGAAAATCTGAGCATCGATCTAATATGAATAAGCTGGGATATTTTACTCTAAGGCAGGTGATATTTTAATTCACAAATAGGTAAAGTACAATTCACTCTCTACTTACGAGTGATACTTCCCATTCTAGTTTGAAAAGTGAAGAGATTCACTCTACTAAAGTGATGTTATCACTCTTGGAGAGTGAAAGTGCTAATGCATTTTACATTGAGAGTGGAAATTTCACTCTTAGAAATTTAGGGGGTATACTGTAGTAACAACTACAACTCTTCACTTAGAATATAGATGCAATTAAGAGAAATTACCTCTCGAGCCTTGAAATGAATAAAAAGTTATTTGCACTTATGAAATATGCCGATATTGTTGCTCAATCCCTACTCATTTTTAAAGTTAATTCATTAAAAATGTCGTCTTTTCTGATAAAAAGTGCAAGGAACATTTTATTCAATTCAAGATTGAAAAGCTCATGTCTCTTCATTCAATTTATACCTGGAGTGAATACTTGTAATTATCTGAAGAGAAGATATAACTCTATTATTATTAATTAGTTCAGATTATCAAATACTGATGAGTAACTCATTTGTTTGTCCCAATCAATGCTAGTTGGATCCAACTTATCAGTTATTGACTAGCCCCTTGCTAGTTTTTCCTAATTAGTTCTTCCTTCTTAGTGCCTCATCGGTCATAGGGAAGAACTTGTAACATTTCTACCAGGGTAGTAATCCCAGATAGCACAAGAGTTCTAAAAGAGTTCATAATGAATACAATGTATTCATATAGACCTCTTTTGAAACTCTTGTGCTATCTAAGAATTTTATATAAATACTAACTTCAACTTCAACTTTTTTTGTAACTTTTTTTTAGTTTCCTTGATAAATCTGGATAAAATTTTGCTCTCCTTTTAACATGTGCCATAAGAAATTATCCTTGCGCCAACTATATTAGTCAAAACTTTATTAGCGGTATCTTGTGTTCACGTACCCTAGTAGCATCGGAATGTTGTATATATACTATGCACGTACATAGTATATCTAGATATACGATGAACGTTCATAGTATATATACAACGTTCTGCTGCTACTTGGGTATATGCATATTGATTTATAAGCAGTGTTTGCATTGTTCAGAAAAATTTAAACCATGATTGTTATATTCAGAAGCATTACAAAGATTTAATAAACATGTGAGAGATTTTTTCATTTTGCGGTAAACATAACTTCAATACAATCACTCCAGTTATTTTCTAGATTGTTACAAGGCGCAAGTCCCTCACGAGGGACTAGTCAGGCCTTTGTGAGGCCTAGAGAATGACCAGAGTGATTTTTGCTAAAGTATCTACCAGTCAAACTTGTGAGGAACTCACTGTTAACTTGCAAGTTCAACAAGACTAGTTTCGCCTTAAGAAAAACTTGCGAGGGCCTCGAGATAACCAGAGAATGCCTAGAATAATTTCTGGTAGGGATTCCCTTTATCATACGCAAGCCGTAGAGAGGTGTGTGTACACGGAGAGAAAAGTTATTATAAAAAGTACATTTTATATTAAGCCCAGGACAGACTTGCCAATGTGGTTCCATCTGATATATGAAATGAACATATTACAATGTGAATTCAATATTCTGAAACAATCTCTTTCAAAAATTACTACATTATATTCAAAATTCTACTCACGCAATATTGCTTCACCAGCATCAAAATAAGGGGTAAAATTCACCAAGTGTTCCCATCTGAAAATTTCAATCTCATCAATGTTGATGAAATTCCATGAATTTGTTTTACTAGTGACCCTCTTCAAATTGTGTCAACACCAGGTTTCTAGGAAGTCAGGTTTTCGTGATACAGGGGTTTAAATTGTCAAAATTTTTGTGATCTGCGTTTTTTCGAAAAATCATCATCCTCATTAATTCCATTTAATGAAAATATGTCATCATTGATATTGTTAGGATTTTTTCTAAATTTTACGATAAAAATACTTTTATTCATGCAGAAGGAGTATTTCACACAGAAATTCGATTTTTAAAAGTATTTTCGCATTTTTCGGTCACTGCGCCCCTTTTGATATTTATGAAACCTTGATAAATCGAAAGCTTGATTCCTTAGCTTCAAAATCATATAGGTTTAAAAATGGGACGAAGAAATTTCCCCAAGGTACAGAGTTCCAAGTGTGTACGTATCGTACCTTGAGTGCGTGACGATCACACCATCGATTTTCATTGTATTGTTTTATGAAAAAAGTAATTATCAAATTTAATTTCTCAATTTTGCCTACCACATTGCTCAATACAACCATCTAGATTACCCTTCGAATGAATAATTGATTCACGACACACGGTTGAAGAAAACACGTCATACTTTATTAGAACATTATTGTAATAATTAGTCATACCAATTTGTCATCTTGGACCCACTAAATTTCTTTTTATTGATAATCAATTTTTATGGAAACGCGGCTACTGTAACTGGTAAAAGTAACTGTAAGTAGTGACTTTCTTTGTACAAGTTATAGTACTCTGATTATTTACAAAATTGAATTATTGCTACATAAATGTACAGAATGATATTAAACAATTTGCAGTATTTATCATTATCAATCTTCTGATCCTTCTGAAAGGTTGTTCCTATACTCTAATTTTTATGCCTTCCCAAGTAGAAATTACGCCTAGTCAATGGCTAGTGCCTCGTGAGTTTTTCTATACTCCTGACGAGGGCCTTTTGAGGAAAACTCACCAGGTACTTATTCGTAATGTAACGCTGTGTGTTATGAGGCACTTGCTAGTGGAATTCACAAGGTACTGGTCAGTTACTATTTAGTTACTCTCTAAATACTAGTCAATTACCAACAAGTTTTTGACAGCAATTATATGCCAAAAAAATTGTGAAGTTATAATGATACATCAACAATGATTATCCAGTAAAATATGCATGCTTTGACCCAAAATGTTTTTGAAAATAAAAAATTGAATTCTGAGCAAGAATCATGTTTCAGAGGAGACACTTGCAGATTACCACCAACGTTCACTTCGTGCTCAATGCGACGGAGAGAATATTGGAAACCTCGGAGAGAATCGAACCTACCTAAACCAATTCCTACCTAATGTTGCGCGATCTACTATCCTAGCGCCCTAACGACCTAAGCTAAACCGGTACCTACGTGATGCAATAGAAAAGATCAATTAAAGTGACGTGTTTATCCGATTCAATCATCCGTCGGTTGAATATAATAATCTATGAGCCTGTGTGAAAATTGCAGTTCGGTTGACAAATGTGAGGTTAAATTCATGTGATCAAAAAATGGATGAATTATTTTTGTGAAATGTGTGGTGGTTATTTCTACAATAATGTGTATCAAAAAATCTATTAGTAAGTGCAAAATGAATTAGTAAATCAGTCATAGCTGTTGTAACATGTCAAAAAATCGTAATTTGTTGATGCAGTGAAAATGAATTTTCTTCAATTACTTACATCAGTACTTCTAGGCACAAACTCAGAGATCATATTAATTTTGTAAGGAATATGAGTCATGAAGAACTCATTTGATCAAAAATATGTCAAAAGAATGTTCAAAATGAATTGCAAAAAACTTGGATTATTCACTTGCAGCTCGACGGATGGTTTTACTTTTCAAATTGAAGAGTACTCTTCGTGTTGAAATTTTCAAATTTGAGGAAAAAGCCTTATTTTCTGAGTTGAATTCGTTGTTAGGGTGATGATAAACTTGTAGGAAGAGTTTGAAAGTTGGGTGGAATCTATATTGATCAGGAAAGTCCAAATCGTGTGGCAAAAGTTAGAAAATCTGTCAACTTAGCTTACGGCACATGGGTATTCTATCAGTTTTTCTTCACTAAACGAAATCTAGGCAGGAGCAATGTATCAAAATTTAGTAAAATCAAGTTGGTACAGAGTAAGAGAGGACAGATATATTCATTGAATTTTATTGGTTATTATAAAAATGTTGATAAATAAGTAAAGGCTATGTATGACTCAATTTATCGTCTCCCAATATTTTTGTTTCAATGATTTTGTATTGTGTGCATTTTTGTATCTTTTCACTAGTAGGTTGAGGAAACATGTGTATTGAACCTGTTTCATAAATATAATAACATTTATTTGGAGGAACATGATACAACATTATTGGAACAAAAATATTAAAAGACGACACATTGGATCTTCTATAGCCTTTCCTTATTTATCAACATTTTTATAATAACCAATAAAATTCAATGAATATATCTGTCCTCTCTTACTCTGTACCAACTTGATTTCACTGAATTTTGATACATTTCTCCTGCCTAGATTTCGTTTAGTGAAGAAAAACTGATAGAATATCCATGTGCCGTGAGCCAAGTTGACAGATTTTCTAACTTTTGCCACACGATTTGGACTTTCCTGATCAATATAGATCCCCCCCAACTTTCAAACTCTTCCTACAAGTTCATCATCACCCTAAAAACAAATTCAACTCAGAACATAAGGCTTTTTTCTCAAATTTGAAAATTTCAACTTCGAGAATACTCTTCAATTTGAAGAGTAAAATCATCCAACGCGCTTCAAGTAAATAATTCAAGCTTTTTGAAATTCATTCTAAACATTCGCTTGAAATATTTTTGATCAAATGAGTTCTTCGTGACTCGTATTATTACAAAATTAATGTAAGTTTTTTGAGAAATGTGAGTTTTGAGAAATTTAATGTGAGTTTTTTTTTCCGAGGAATATTGATGTAAATCAATATTGATATCATTGATATTGATATTGTTGTTGTTGATATTGTCGTGTATTTGAATAGAATTCATTTTCACCACATCAGCAAATTACGATTTTTTGACATGTTACAACAGCTATGACTGATTCACTAATTCATTTTGCACTTACTAACAGATTTTTTGATACAGATTATTCAAGAAATAACCACCACACATTTCACAAAAATAATTCATTCATTTTTTGATCACATAAATTTAACCTCACATTTGTCAACCGAACTGCAATTTTCACACAGGCTCATAGATTACACCGCCATCTTCTGGCAAATAAATCTTGAAAGGGCCTCAATGATTTCTGACGAGGCTTACAAGTGTAGTAACAGTCTAGATCTACTTATAAAAAATCCTCCATACTTTTCTGAGAGTTTCACTTGTCTAATATATATTGTAAGTAACCGGTGAGTAAGTTGCTAGTTTATCTCAACTAGAAGTTCCCTATGAAATCCCTACAGGGGCCTCATATTGACTAGACAATGCCTTGTCAGATTTCTACTTGGGTTCTTCGGGTCTTTGGGAATATATCATATTGCACTGCCGAAGAGTGAGTTTTAAGAATAAACGATGAATGTTCCATAGGTGGGGTAAAATTCGCCAAGTGCACGCCTTGAAATTAACGAGGAGGAAACTTTTGATATAAATGAAGAAGATTTTCCCGTTCCATCAACAAAAATGTCTGAGAATTTAAATCGAAATTGTCAAATAAAACATCATGCATCAGCTATTGAAGTTCTCGATCAAATCAAAGAAAAATTCAAACAGTCTTCCAGTTACTCAGAGAAGATTTTGCTTCTAACCCTTGCTCCAAAATCATGGGGACGAAGGACATTGGCTACTGAATTCAACGCTTCGGAACGTCAAGCTAGGAAAGCCATACAGTTGGTAGCTGGAGACGGGATTCTAACATCACCAAATCCAAAGCGAGGACGAAGGTTATCTTGCGAGATTGAAAATTCCATCATAGCATTTGACTTGGATGATGAAAATAGCCGGATATTGCCAGGCATGAAGGATTATGTTTCGATCAAAACTAATGATGGAACGCGTGAACATGTTCAAAAAAGATTGATTTTATGCAATCTTGCCGAATTGTATTCTTCATTCAAATTGAAGAATCCTACAGTTGATGTGAGCTTATCGAAATTTTCACAGCTGAGACCTCGCAATTGTGTACTCGCTGCAGCTTCTGGAACTCATACCGTATGTGTGTGTGTTTATCATGAAAACGTGAATTTAATGCTAGATGCCATAAGTTTACAAAACTAACGTTTGCGACAGATTTCCCCATGGCTTCTCACCATGATGCTATTAAAATGCTTGTATGTGATGATCCTACTTCTGAATGCTATCTGGACAAGTGTTTAGCGTGTCCTGGAATAGACAATTTTGAGGATTTTCTTCAATCGAATCTTACAGACCAGTACATTGAGAGAGTAGAATATCAAATTTGGCAACAAACTGATCGCAGCACTTTGAAAACTGAAATAGCAGACGCAGGAGATTTCGTGGAGGATCTCTGTGAACGGTTACATAAGTTGAAATCTCACGCTTTTATAGCAAAGGGCAATCGTGCTTTCTTAAGAATCTCAAGCATAATTCGAAGGCCGGAGAATTCATAGTTACATGTGATTTTGCTGAAAACTATGCATTCATTGCTCAGAATGCTATTCAATCGTTTCATTGGAATAACAATCAAGTTACCATTTTCACAACAGTAATTTATTACAGAACAGATGAGTCAAGACATCGCAGTATACCAATTTTGTCTGATATTCTGACTCATGATACGGTAGCTGTTTATGAATTTCGAAAAATTATTACAAAGTATTCGCAAGATAATTTTGAATGTGAAAAAATCTTCTACTCCACTGATGGAGCATCACAACATTTCAAAAATAAATATAATTTTGCAAATCTACATCATGAACATGATTTTGGAATTGCGACTGAGTGGCATTTTCATGCAAGTGCACATGGCAAAGGACCTTGTGACGGTATTGGTGGAAATTTGAAGAGACTTGCAGCACGTGCAAGTCTGCAAGCATCATCAAATGAAAATCAAATTCTGACTGCGGATGCTCTTTATCAGTGGGCTAAAGAACATCTGAAAGAAACTGTAATTTTTTTCAGTCCAAAGAGTACTCTTATAGAGGCTACGAAAGCACTTGAACAACGATTTGCATCTGCAAAAACGATAGCAGGAACTCTCAAATACCATTGCGTAATACCTAGGGAACATTCATCGTGTATTTCTAAAAACTCACTCTTCGGCAGTGCAATATGATATATTCCCAAAGACCCGAAGAAGGCATAAAAATTAGAGTATAGGAACAACCTTTCAGAAGGATCAGAAGATTGATAATGATAAATACTGCAAATTGTTTAATATCATTCTGTACATTTATGTAGCAATAATTCAATTTTGTAAATAATCAGAGTACTATAACTTGTACAAAGAAAGTCACTACTTACAGTTACTTTTACCAGTTACAGTAGCCGCGTTTCCATAAAAATTGATTATCAATAAAAAGAGATTTAGTGGGTCCAAGATGACAAATTGGTATGACTAATTATTACAATAATGTTCTAATAAAGTATGACGTGTTTTCTTCAACCGTGTGTCGTGAATCAATTATTCATTCGAAGGGGGTAATCTAGATGGTTGTATTGAGCAATGTGGTAGGCAAAATTGAGAAATTAAATTTGATAATTACTTTTTTCATAAAACAATACAATGAAAATCGATGGTGTGATCGTCACGCACTCAAGGTACGATACGTACACACTTGGAACTCTGTACCTTGGGGAAATTTCTTCGTCCCATTTTTAAACCTATATGATTTTGAAGCTAAGGAATCAAGCTTTCGATTTATCAAGGTTTCATAAATATCAAAAGGGGCGCAGTGACCGGAAAATGCGAAAATACTTTTAAAAATCGAATTTCTGTGTGAAATATTCCTTCTGCATGAATAAAAGTATTTTTATCGTAAAATTTAGAAAAAATCCTAACAATATCAATGATGACATATTTTCATTAAATGGAATTAATGAGGATGATGATTTTTCGAAAAAACGCAGATCACAAAAATTTTGACAATTTAAACCCCTGTATCACGAAAACCTGACTTCCTAGAAACCTGGTGTTGACACAATTTGAAGAGGGTCACTAGTAAAACAAATTCATGGAATTTCATCAACATTGATGGGATTGAAATTTTCAGGTGGGAACACTTGGCGAATTTTACCCCATAAGTAGCTTTGGCAACAGTGCTAAGTGGTCACCGTCAAGTAATAATCGCGTAGCAATGTAGTAGTTTGTCGGAACTGATTGACTAACAACGTAAATACAGTTCTTATATAGCAGAAAAAGAGAACGGTCAACGTAATTTGTCGTACTGTTCATTGAATTTATAGAAATCTATAAGTGCCATAGGAATGTGTGTTGAAGCCACATTCGATAGTTTACCTTCAGAGTGTAACGAATCAAGTGTTTTGAATAATTGATCAATTATTTTATTCATACAACAACGTGTGTCCTCTTTCATTTTTGTGTTAATGCACGGAGAGAACAAATTTGCTCACGCAGCAAATCGAGGTATTATATATAGAATAGCAAAATTTTTTGCTGACCTAGCCAAAAATTTGCTATAACAGCGATCGTGTTAGCTACGACAGCGATTTTTCAACTGTGCCAGCGAAAAATGTTTGCTTCGCCAGCAAATTTTCAGTATTATATATAGAATGGCAAACAAATTTTGCGGGGATAGCAAACATTTTTTTGCTGCCACAGCTAAAAATTCGCTGTCGCAGCTAACAAGATTGCTGGAACAGCAAATAGTTTGCTGTAACAGCCAAAAATTTGCTGCTCTGGCAAAAGGAACCCAGCAAAAGTAGATTTCGCTGCCACAGCGAATTCCTTTTTCTCCGTGTGACAGTTTGATTGTGGTCGAATCAAACTTGAATTTTTAACTGCATTATACACAGAGAAGAATAAGACGTTAAGTTGAAAACAGACATGATTGAAATCATGATTTATGAATTGATTAATAGTAAAAAAATTATTATAAAATCAAATTCAACACAAATATATATTAGACTAATTTGATTGGAAAAATCTAGAGAAAATATACACACTCTTTCCATAGTATCTCATGTCTCTGACAACATATAATTCTCTGAGAATTCCTTTGTGGTCTAATCTTTTAGTTCTATAAAGGGTTCATTCATTTTATATAATGAATCTTATAACGTCTATGAGTCTCGAAACTCCTCGTTGTCAGTTATGTTGAGAATATTTAATCGCAGTCGATCCCATATGCACCTTGATGATTCTTTCGCAATGAGTTAATAATTGAATAAATATCTTTGTTGTCTTTTTGATTTTCCTTCTTACAAGTCCAATAGATCCAATGGATTTGTGGAATAATCGAAATTTTCTTTCGTACGTTCTATTAGATAAGTGAGAGGGATTCAAAGTCAGATGATTAAAGGTTAGATAATTCCATGTGCCCTCGATACTGATAAAATCTCCAGGAATATATTGTTTGCAAATACAATTTTTCCCGCCTCTTTCATTTATGGTCGTAGTATGGCGCTTGAATCGCTATACATTTCTCACGAGTGCTGAAGTATAATCTTGTGACAATATAAATACGAAATGAGCTGGATTAAACATGGCGATTGCGAATATATGTTATGTAAGTCTGTTATGTAGGTAAGTTTCAGCATAGGTTATAAGTGTACGTTCCTGCGAAGGCGGCAAAGTAGATACGTGAGTTGAAATTGTAAACAGTATAAAACACAAATGTATTCTGAGTATAAAATGACTAAATTGTGAATGTAAATTTGTGAATCAAGTGTCAACCTCATGAACAACATAACCTCTCATATAGAGGATGCGCTGCTGCTGAAATGCGCATCAGAAAAGAATTTTTTTTTATTAACTGATAAATTACAGTATTACATCGGAATATTGTAATTTTTAATCGCAATGAACTATAATATTTGATGCTGAGAGCCCCTCAAAGTTCATAGATGGTCATTTCGATTTTTACTACATCTCGTCAGTAAGAATCCTGACTTAGATCACGTACTTTCTTCTCTTCAGTCTTATGTACAAAGTGGATTGAGTAACTTCGACTACATGAGATATTTAATTGCATTTTTCAGCATAAATATACGAATATTTATCCTTTTACGAGTTGTATAATATGCATTTCACACCGTTGTGATCAATACTGTTAAGGAAAGTCTGTCCAGCGGGTGCTTGCAATTGTAGTGAAAATACATGTTAATTCTCTCATTCATTCAAATACTTTTCTGTCCGTGTAGCTTGTGCCAGATGTATTTAACGAAGTCTGTGGAGCTAACGGTAGAAATTAACTCATCTGACCCACTCTCGTGATCCGAGGTATTGTAAGGCTTTTGTTGGGAAGTGTGTGGAATTGTGTTGAGTGTATTGTGAAAAACGCATTCAAGAAAGTCTGTGGCGCTGACACTAGGGATTGACTCATCCGATCCACCCTCATGTTCCGACATATTATCCTTTGATTTTATAACACAACTGAATTCTCTCTTGTGGCAACAGATGAATAATCATGACATCTTATACAGTTCGTCACCTTTGGATGGCCAATTCAGTTGGGTGAGAATACAGCAGCGTTCAATGATGTTTTGAGTTGTTGCAGCGAGCCAAGAACTGTACAATCTGTACTTCTGCAAACCTTATGACTTTGAAATATTGCTCTGTCCATCATATATGAATACATTTTCACGAGATATCGATGTAAATAGTAATTTTTCATAGAATTACTCAAGTCAATACAATTCTTGAAGTTGGCGAAACTTTTATCCTACCGTGCAAGGGTCAAACGTTGACCGATTGGAATTTATTTTGTTTTTCCTATTATTTGCCATCACAAACCGCAACTTTTCCGCATTAATGTGTTCCAAATTGGAAAAATTTTTCATTTTTGGCCCACCCTAATGTACATGGAGAAACATTACTTGAATTTGAACTCAGTATGCTGATTATTTCCTTCAGTTACGCGATAAATTAACTTGGAAACTGTATTTCTTCTTCTAGGAAAATGGACGTGCTTGCAGATTACCGGAGAGATTGCCTATTTCTTCATCTAGAACAAGTGGTGCGTATTTTTTTGTAATGTTAAAATATCCCTATTTTCTTGAATAGCTTGCAAAAAAAGTGATTCTACAAAAAAACCAGAGGGCTCCGCTTCCTAACTGCTTCGCTTTTCTCAGCAGTGCAACTACCTTTAAGATTTGCTTCGCTCATTTCGAAAAATCGTAGTCTACGTACGCTCGCATTCCAGAGTAAACTATTTATTAAGAATCGAAACTTACAGAATTCAGATACCCAGGGATTCATGATCAAGCACTTATCGGTTTTTCACTTCACTAAAAAAAATTTTCAGACATGATATTCAGAGAGCTTAAAATCGATTGCCTACTATCCCTTATACCATCTTCCAATGATTTAAGAACGGTTGTCATAATGTAAACCAGTTTTCAAAGAATTTTTGGATGTAATAATGCTTACATGCAAAGGTTGAAATTTCTATTTTTTTCAAATATTATGAATATTTAGAAATTCCTAGCGGATTCAAGTTTACTAAAACACGTTCAAAAAAGTTTAGCTACATGGAGAGAAATTTGGAGGACTAATAGCGGGGAAATAGATACGGGTTTGAAGCAGGGACTATAACACAAAAAAATGCGTGGATTCATACCTTTGAAGAATAGCGCATTGCGGTCATTTCCTAATGATGAATTGGTAGTTTACCGAAATGTGATCATACATTAACGGTAATGTTTCGGTGACCTCCTGGTACAAAATCGCGCAAAGTAATTTCAATTTGTTGCTTATAATTTGATTTTAAATTGATTATATTTGGTAAAAACCATTGGAATATCATCTCTTGATCATTTCTTTACTAATCCAAGCAACATACGGATGTTCCTAGCATGTTCTGCGAATCTTCTTAGCACATTAAATGTTCTATGCATATTGCATTCGCCAAGGACGCTCTCGGCATGCTTTCCGAGTGCTTTGTTACTAGGGAAATTACAACCACCCTAAAATATTACAAAAAAATGAACAACAATCCGTCACTTCGGATCTGCGAGAACATTACTTTCGATTTGGGACAAGAGAGGATTGGTAATGAAATTTCTCAAACTCTGTAGATGCTTCCGATTGCAGGCATTCATAGCCTCTAGAGCTTGGAAAATGAATTCCCATTGGCCAGTTCATGGCCCCTGGGGCCGAGGGCTTGTGCAACCGGAAGGATTCAGTAGTTGATGATGCGAATCAGGTCCAAGGATCCACAAATAAGCGTATACGATTTTATTATAAGAATAAATGTTTAATTTAGTTTAAAATAACAAACTACTCAATGAATGTCGTTACGCAATCGACAAACGATGACGCATCAACCCAACTAGAAATATCCAGAAATATCTAGTTGAATAAACAAACGAGGCAGCGTTTCATGCGCCCCTTGAGTCATTTCCGTATGAGCGTTGGTAATTCGACTGACGATCACAATATCAACAGTTGGATTATGAACAAGGTTTCTTTTTGTCGTAAAATTGTACTTTCCAGTACAATATTCATTATTGCCATTGGTGATTCCAATTGAATATCGTTTGCCGTAGTTTTATACATCGAAAAATTGTACTAAATCCGACACCCTGATTATGAACAAAAGTTAGTACAATGTAGGAGTTGATTGAACTGCCTTGCGGGTTTGAGAAATTGGTTGTTCTAACCCCGCAAGAAATTGAGACAATACTTTGAGGAATTAATTGTCATTCTTATGGACTTGATTCAATTAATTCTTTTTCTTTTAAACAGTGTAAAACATACTTGTATTGAATCAAAAAAATTTGGAATAACAGCATATAACGTTTGATTGGATGTTACATACCCAAGGCCCACTCGTGAAAATCGTTCTTCTCTCTCGGCGTCCATTGGAACATGTGCGAAAGTGAAGGGCAGAAGAATAGACGATTGCCTAATGGACGCCGACAGAGGAAAATGATTTCCACGAGCGGAAGGATCCCTCAATAGTACACATTTATTTTTGTACACGAAGGAGAAGTGAAATATTTTACTACACAAATCGAGTTGCCTTCAATACTACACAAATGAATACTACCCATTTATCTTTGTACACGAAGAATAAGTGGAAAATTTTACTACACAAATCTTTACTGCGACAGTTGCGCGATTCTACACAATTATTATACTGCACATAATTTATTCTACACAGAAGAATCGTACGTTTATATACTACACGTGCTCAGTACTGCACATGTGCAATACTACACCTAAATATTCGAATGGCTGCTTGTT
The DNA here is from genome assembly GCA_018340375.1 of Gonatopus flavifemur. Lineage (NCBI taxonomy): Eukaryota > Metazoa > Arthropoda > Insecta > Hymenoptera > Dryinidae > Gonatopus > Gonatopus flavifemur. The sequence goes on from JAFFJZ010000129.1 coordinate 79,948, forward strand.
CGGTTCGATACTACACGCGCTCAATACTACACCAAAATATTAGAATGAATCGTTGTTTGATTCAATACTACACATGTTCGATACTACACATGTCCATCACTACCTTGGGTTCGAGTCTCATAACAATTCATGGAAGGATGGTTCGATTTTGAAACGTTATAGATTTTGCAACAGAATATTGATAGATAGATAGATAGATAGATATGTTTATTTATGTTCTAGGATGAACATCCTGTAGAACAATTGAGAAAGAAGTATAAACAATAACAAAGATATTATATACAAAAATACTTATATATATACAGCATTAAACCCACAGCCCGAAAAGCAAAAAGAAGGCAGAATGAATGAACTTAAAAATAAAGATGAAATGAGAATGAGAGTGAGGATGAGATTACAAAGGTGTGAGAAATGAAAATACAGATATAAGATAGAGATACAATAGTTATAAATGCGCAGAATGAAGATGAAGGCAAATGAAAATACAGATATAAAATAGAGATACAATAGTTATAAATGCGCAGAAAGAAGATGAAGGCAAGAAAAGCGTAAGATGAACCACGATGAACCTACTTGAAAAGGAGTATATGTCTATGAGTGAGAAAGGGTGGAGGTGAGCAAGAAGTCATAATACCTCTTTTTGAAGACGTTAGGGGAAGAGCTACACTTGATGTTATCTGGGATCGTGTTCCAGAGTTTACTACCTGTTATCAAAAAAGATTTTTGATATGTGGTAGTACGATGCAGTGGTATTTTAAGGAGCCCCCTATTCGATCTAGTGCAACGAATTGCATCAGAGGTACCAAAGTTAAAACGATCGTAAAGAAAAGGAGGATCCTTGAAAGCAAATAGATGATGCAAGTACGACCCCAGGAAAAATTTCCGTCGCTCAGAAAGTTTGAGCCAGCCGAGGCGCGTGAAGAAAGGAGAGATGTGGACATCTTTTCTGAGATTGAAAATAAACCGCACGCAGGCATTCAGTTTACGCTGCAGACGTATACTGTCTCCTTCGGAGAGATCAGTGAGAACTAAGCAACAATAATCAAAATAGGGTATAACTAGCGTTGAAATCAGTTTAGTTCTCATCTGGATAGAGAGTGCGTTGCCATTAAGTCGCAATTGGTAGAGTGCGCACGAGACTTTCCTGCAGACAGAAGTTACTTGCTCATTCCAATTAAGAGAAGGTGTCAGAATAATCCCAAGCGATTTAAGCGAAGAGACAAGATTTATAGGGGTGCCCTGAAGTATGATGTCCGGTAAGGAGCGAAGAGAAATATCGTTGACGTAACGTGGAGAACCAAGGATCATGCAATTGGTTTTCAAGGGGTTCAGAATTAGGTAGTTGGTGGAGCACCAGCTGGCAATTCTCTGTATATCGTCATTCAATTTCGAGATACATTCGTCTATGAGAAAAGGTGAAGTATGCAAATAAATATAAAAGTCATCAGCGAATTAAAAGAGTTTACAATGGTGAATAATCGAATTTATGTCGGTGACATACAGTGCGAATAAGAGAGGGCCCAGGCGAGAGCCTTGGGGAACACCTGAGGTAACTGGAGTCCATTCGGAGCAAACTTTAGAGCTTCTAACTGATTGCGTGCGACCAGATAGATAGGACCAAAACCACTTCAGCACGGGGGTAGATATATTGAAAGAAGCGAGTTTTGTATAAGCAAAGAGTGGTTAACGGTATCAAAAGCTCTTGAGAAATCAAACCCCACCAAAAGAGTGATCATGCGCTTATCAATCGCTTCACGAACATCATCAGTCAATTTTAAAAGAGCAGTTTGAGTGGAGCGGTGTTTGATGAATTCACACTGATATTGGTCAAGTAGAGAATTCTTGGTCAAAAAATCACACAAGAAGTGATGGACGATCTTTTCAAGTATTTTAGATGACTCACAGAGAATGGAGATAGGGCGAAAATCACGTGGAGTTTGTGGAGATCTTGTTTTAGGTATAGGTGTAATGAAGGAGCGTTTCCACGCCATAGGAAAGAGAGATAGCATGAGAGAGGAATTGAATAAGGTCAGTAGGAATGGAAAAATGGACGGAGCGATCAGGTTAAGGAATCGACCAGGAAGCCCATCTGGAGGAATAGTATTTGAGTTAGAAAAATGATAGAAATGTAGCAGATCATGAGGAGTCAAGTTAGGGAAAAAGAAAAGGTTATCACTGTAGCCGAGACTTTGGTCGAGAATGGGCGGTGGAGGACAGGCCGGATGAAAGCCAGCAGAGAAGTGTAAACTAAGCTCGTTCACACAAAATTTATCCGCGGGCGGATGATTACTATTAGATTTGATTATTCTCAGGGTACGAAGTTCTCTCCAAAGTGTGCGTGAGTCAGGAGTGCCCATCAATCTGTCGTTATAATATTGACGCTTCGCATTCCTGAGAGAAGTAACAACGTTGTTCCTTGGTCGTGTGAAGAGTAGATGACATTCAGGATTTCTTGTGCGGAGATATGTCCTCCTCGCAGTGTTACGTTCACGGATGAGATTACGAATCTCCTGAGTTATCCAGGGAGAAGGAGGACGTCTGGGAGTGAACCTTCTGATCGGTACTTCACTATTGTATAGATCAGTGAGATAATCATGGAAAACCCCAACACACTCATCAATATTTGTAATACCCGAGTTCCCGATGTTCAGCAAAATCGATGGTATATCAATATCTTGCCCATTGATACGCGAGTAATCATGCACAGAGACGATCTGCTGTTGACTCATGGGTAGATTGAAAGAGTATTCAATTGAGATCATGTCATGCCGAGATAGAAAAGGCATTTCCTTTTGTTCATGGTCAATCACTTTGGAGAGATCGTCCACTACACATAAGTCAAGCAAGGTCGAAGAGATGGATGTGTGATGAGTGGGGCCGTAGGGGACAATGGCCAGATTCAGACTGGAGAGTATTTTACGGAGATAAGTACTATCAGGAGATGAACGGCACAAGTCGGTGTTCCAGTCACCCATAATGATTTTGTCGTGATAGTCAGTACTCAGTGTAGAGATCACCGTTTCCAAATTAGCAAATCCTATTTTCGGAGGTCTGTAAACTACACCAATGAGTACTTTGCGCATACACGTTCTGGAAACCTGGACGAATAGATATTCGGGTTGTGGACAAGTGGCATCGTACTCAGATTTCTGTATAATTTTGTATTGGAGATTCTGTTTAATATAGAGACAGACCCCCCCGCCAATACGACCCACCCTATCGCAACGAAAGACCACATATCCATCCAATGAGCAGAATGAGTCATCCATGTCACTCCTAAACCAGGTCTTAGATACCGCAATAACATCGTACTTATTCGGATTCTTAGTGCAGAAAAAATCAGAGAATTCATCAAAATGAGCCATAAGTGATTGTGCATCAACATGACACATTTTTAACGAACGGAAAACTTCATTAGAGTGAGAGTTTGAGGGTCGAATCGGGAGTCACCTAAGTTGATCAAAATCCCTGTTAGATGAGATGACGACAACATTTGAGGTATCAACTTTTTTCACCAGAATACGTCCATTCCTCGACCAAGTATGGAGATATCCTTTAGACTTCGCGACTTTCTTAGTTTCTGCGAGAAGAGAGGCTATATCAGACGGCAGATATTCATTAAGATAAAGCAGACTTAGGTAGAGAGGGATTAATATCAGACGCGTCGACTAATCCTGTAGAACGTTTGGCCTCAAGTATTTTCGTTCGGAGAGAAGGAGAATCAAGCTCCATAAGGATGGTATGTGGACGCGATGTAGTTTTGGTGGAGCGAAGACGAAATGCTCTCACAATGTTAGATTGGGTGATCTGAACATTAAGATGAGCCAAGACATCCATGATACGGCTCGGAATGAATTCATCAGGAAGTTCAGGTAATCCTGAAAGAGTAAGAAGGTTCCTATTTGATTGAGAGCGCAGCGCTCGAAGTTCTTCTTGCAACTTGGTATTTTGTTGTTGATGGAAATTCTGCTCATTATTTGCTGTAAATCTGTATGGAATATTCATAGTTGACCATATGCATAATCAGGAAGGAATCAGAGCTGATTTGAAATATGATTTGATATGGGAGAGAAAAACAATCCAGAGAGAATTCTCACAGTTGGGAAAAAAATGTTCTCACATCTAGAACTGAACTTGAGTTTCCTCGATTACCAATCCAGTGACTTGCTACTGAGCCATGAACGAATTTCTTATCAAGAGGAAGAAAAAAAGTGTTTGTAAAGGTTGTGTGAATAATGCTTATTGCATTGCTATGATAAATTATTGTAGAAAGTGAATTTGATTAGAAAAATCATGTACCAGAATTTGAGAGATGTAAAAAATTTTCCCTGTATGTTTAAAATTCTCAAGAGAACACGAAGGTCCAAAGAATGTTCAACAGAGGTGTCTTGAACGTCCGCAAATTTTATGGTCGACTATACATTCCATGAATATGAATGTACGTACAATGAACCTGAGTTTCACCTAAAGAGGTCAGTCGCTTTTGGTGATCGCTTGCTTTGCCGATGAAACTCATTCTGAAACTTGAAAATCTTCGAAGAGGTCCAATTTTGACGATATAAGGCAAGTTGTTTGCGACTTTCGAATTTTCGTGCATGATTTGTTCAATGAATATTTACTCTTTGGATTCATTCATTCATTATACACTGAAAAAAATCATATTCTAAAAATGAGGAACCTCTCTATAATAAGCGCCAAGAATAGTTTCCTCTTAACACGAGTGGAAATTCTTCTAATATCCAGATAAAAATCTGAATATTAGAATATCTCCCCCTCATGTTAAGAGAAAGATATTCTTGGCGCTTATTATAGAGGAGTTCTTCAGTTTTAGAATATGATTTTTTCGGTGTAGCAATGCGAGAGAGAGGATTCACATAGCCCTCATGAACACTTTTCTCCCCTTAATTGCTGAAAAATTGATCCATGACTCAATGGCAAATCACAGGAATAGTGATTGAAAGAACCCAAGTCTAATTCCAGTTGAGGAAACAATTCTTTCTGAACCACGAGAAGTGATTATGAATTTTTTCTTTTTCATCTATATTAAATCATACATCAAATCACTACTGATTTTTTCTCATTATTCATAGGGTTCACTCTGAATTTTCAGTGGGACTTGATTTGCGGATATTACTTGGAAAAAACTGCCCTCGCGGTAAACACGATAACTCATTACAGTTTTATCCGAAATCAAAGAATCAAAAATTTTCTGTAATAAATGAATGTAGCTGTATGTGATTAACCGAAAGAATTTGGACATGAAATTGAATTTGAATTTTTGGCAGAGTTCAGAAAGGAAGAGTGTAATATTATGTTCTTGAAGCTTGAATCGTTTGTTAAAACGAGTTAGTAATCGAGTAACGGAATACTCAGCTGTGAAAGGCCCAAAATCTTGCAGTACATTCTTTGGCCGATGTTTTCAGTTGCAAAAAAATCACAAATAATCCATTCGAGAAGATGAATAACGATGATTTACTAAATTTTGTGAGTTTGAATTCTCGTTTCGTTGCTTTGAACGATTCAAACTTCATGAACATTCAATATTTGATGAATTTTCGCTACTTATCCTTTCATAAAATGAGTTCTAATCAATGAAATCAAGAACCCTCTGATGAATCACCGATGAATTCTATCTGGAAGGAATGTGCAAGATTTCATTGATATTGGTACAATAGTATCTGGTAAACTCTGAGAGAATATTCTTGCAATGCTGTAGTACCAGATCAAGGGAAAAATTTTTTTTCAATTGATGTTTTGAAATTTTGAAACCTATGTAAATAAGGGTTATGTAAATATGTACCAGTGTATTTAAGAGTTTCGATGAGATTTTATGTGAAATTCAATGTCCTATTGTTTTCTATCGGTATGATCGGTGCAGGGTTCAGACAGATCTGGAATTCCGGGAAATTCGGGAAAATGAAAATTGGACTCAAAACACCGGGAATTCTCCGGGAAATCCTCAAAAAGTCTCAAAAACCTGGAAATCTCAGGAGGATCCTCAAAAAGTTTCAAAAAACTGGAAATCTCAGGGAAACTACTAAAATTTTATCAGAATGAAGAATTTTTTAATTAATTTCATTTTTCATTTCATACAATTTATTTGTTGTACAATTTACTGCAATTGCCATTAAATCTATTCCAATCAAGTTAAAATTACCACAATTTGTTTGAAATTGTAATAGAAATGGAGTCCCCGGATCGAAAAACTCGCCGACCGCTCGAACCGCGTCACAACTTTGATGCAAGAGGTCCCGTCGTTGGTCGAAAAAAAAAGTCGGAATTTTGGAAATGTAAAAATACCAAGTAGTAGAGCTTGAAAAATCAATCCAAGTTACTCCTTACGATTTTTTTCTATGATTGACAATTTTCGAGAAAAAAATCACAAACCATCAATTTTTTCACACCAAAAATGATTATTTTTCAACATTCAACTCGCTCTAACTCGGTCATTTTTGAATGAATCGAAATGAATCTTGCGAATTTCGATTCGTGAGACTTCCCCGAAGATGCAAATGTAGGTAAAGTTCGTAAAAATTGATAACAAATTAATAAATTTTTAATACGAAGTAAAAATCACGTCTTTCGTGCTTGTATCAAAAAAGTGGTGGGGGAAGTACGAAGTACACAAAACTTCCAGCGAGAAAGTTGTTCGCTCGTGTTTGAACTAACTTTGTGGAAAATTTCAGATCGATTCGACTAATAGTTCGCAAAATACAGCCATTTATTCATTAGCGCGCAGCAAAAATTTTTCATAGTTTCGCGTCGTTTATACAGGGTGTCCCATTTTAATCTTTAAATGCAAATATCTCAAAAACATGCATCTTAAACCAAAAGTACTTCATACCAAAGTTATACAAAGAGGGGGCCACAAAACTACGATATCAGTTTCATCATAGATAGCGTTATGATCGATTGAAATGGGGTCAACATCATTTTTTTAAACGGGAACCCCCACTTTTTATTGCATATCTTGATTCTACGTAAAACACTGAGTAACTCTTGCTTGAAACGTTTTTCTAAATTTTTGAAGATGGCGCCACAATCGATGGAAAATAAAGTCTATGAAACAATATGCGGATATCTTGTGGAATGCATCCAAGAGCCGAAATATCTCATTCGAATGTTGTTGCTAAGAGAGGGAATGACACAATGGTGATATCAGTTCCATAGTAGATGGCGCTGTGGTCGGTAAAAATACGCTCAACTTCAATTTTTCAAATGGAAACTCTTACTTTTTATCGCATATCATGATTCGTCGTGAAAAAATGAGGAAGTTTTGTTTGAAACATCATTCCTAAATTCTTGAAGATGGAAACGGTGGAAAATGAGGTTGATGAAAAAGTTCTACTGCATTATGTGTGAAGCAACGCTCAACAAACAAATCAAAACGATAATAATTTCAGAGAAGAAATCGAACACAAAACACAATGAATATCGTTTCCAAAACATTTAATTAAAGTCATTTACAATGTTCTGGACATGACATTTGTCGTCCAATATTGATAATCCACATTAGCTCACACTCAGAAAAATGATTTTCTTATTTTAAGACGGCAGCCGTTTCAAACATAGTCCGTTTCAATGATGAAACGGAGCCGTTACACTCAGAGAAATGTCTCATGATGAGACGGGAATGCATAATCATTAGACGATATTTTTCCGAGTGCACTTGCTGTTTTCTTGATTTTGTAAATTAATTACCCGTTGATTGCAAATACTATATAACTTATCTTATTTCAGTGAAAAATTGAAATTAATCCTTTGTCTTAAACTTTGAAAAATAAACAGAATTGTCAATGGGATAATTATCAACCTTTCAATGACAATATTGCCATTCTAAGCTATGAGGATAGGATTTCTTGTTACGCTATTGAAGTTTAAACTGTTGATTGAAATCAATTATGGAATATTAGAAAATCTGAGAATGTACATGTTTATAATTGCTCATACTCCTTGAGTATTATATTCCATTGAAAATATTAATTTTTTTGTAGTAATATTGACATAAGAACATTTTTTCTCGTGTTGAGTTTAGATTTCGGTCCAATAAACATCTGAATTCGGACAACCCTTCCTTGTTTTATTAATCTTTCATAATTAGACATCGGATTTTATACAAAATTAATATTTTCATATGCATTTTCTTCATGCTTAACGGATCAATTCAATTCCAATTAAATGTACATACTTATTTTCATGTAGTCTGGTCCTCAGTCATTAATAAAACTTGATTGGTCCAATTGAAACAGAAGAAAATGCGTACCAACACCATTGATTTTTTGTATAATCCGATGTCTGTTTATACTAATGTTGGATATGGAAGGAAAAATTATTTTCGCGATATTTACTAGATGATATTGTATCAACAGCAATAAATTTCCATCATCTCTACCAAAATTTTTGTTGAATTTACCAACACAGGAAACAACTTGCGGTAAATGCTGAGACAGGGACGATTCCTATTGCCGTATGAAACAATTTGTGGTGATTCCAACTCAATTGGATCAGATTGAATGGCAATTGCAATAAATTATCCTCCAAAATTGTCCCTGTTTCAAATTTAATTCTAAAATGTGGTGAATATGACAAGTAATTTTTTTTGCGGGAAGGTCTTCGGTAAATTAAATGAGAATTCTTATATTCTTATACACATATACATAGGGGGGGGGGGGGGCATTCATCTTGAGATAACGGATTACCCTACAACTTTTGTATATGAGATTTTTCAAAGAAAAGTGATCCCACCAAGATATTCCGTTGTCTCAAGATAAATGCCCCACCCTGTATATAATCTAGCAATTTTTTGCTGTCCATAAAGTTACAAAAACTCTAGTGAATTCCATAAGAGGGTTTTTCTGTGGATTTAATGCTTGTTGGTCCATTTCAGGTTTCATGTGATAAAGAACAAGGTTGTGTATCAAAATGCGAAATTTATCAACAATTCGTTATAAATTATGCTTCAAAGAGGAATGGAAGAATCCTAAGAGGCCTATTTCATGGGAGCTTCAGCATCAAGCGTCAACATTGGAAAAAAGCAGAGGTCTGACAGGCTCTCTCTTTTCTTCCAATGTTGACGCTTGAAGCGGAAGCTCCCATGAAATGGGCCCTTAAGGGGCCTATCAAACGTCCAGCGTCGAGCGATCTCACATTTTCTGGGATTCAGCGTGAAAGCTAAAAGGGCCTTTTTCATGGCAGCTTCAGCATCAAGCGTCAATATTGGAAGAACAGAGAGAACCTGTTGGACCACTCGTTTCTTCCAATGTTGACGCTTGATGCAGAAGCTCCCATGAAATGGTACCTAAACAGTGTTTAGCTTTGACGCCGTTCTAATCCATAATTGAGTTTCAGCACAATCCATAATTATTCAATCATTCTCAATAGTGCAGGATAAAGAAGGCACTTCAGCTCAAACAATGTATATTCATGTATGTTTGATATTCTTTCTTCCGCACACGGAGAAAAAGGAATTCGCTGTGGCAGCAAAATCTACTTTTGCTGGGTTCCTTTTTCCAGAGCAGCAAATTTTTTGCTGTGACCGCAAACTATTTGCTGTTCCAGCAATCTTGTTAGCTGCGCCAGCGAATTTTTAGCTCTGGCAGCAAAAAATGTTTGCTATCCCAGCAAAATTTGTTTGCTATTCTATATATAGTACTGAAAATTTGCTGGCGGAGCAAACATTTTTTGCTGCCACAGCTAAAAAATTGCTGTCGTAGCTAACACGATTGCTGTTATAGCAAATTTTTAGCTAGGTCAGCAAAAAATGTTGCTATTCTATATATAATACCTCGATTTGCTGCGTCAGCGAATTTTTTCTCTCCGTGCACAGAGACAACTTTTAACTCTCAGATTGAGCGTCGAGAAACATCATGAAGCTTTGACGCTGAAATCTAGAACCTGGGAAAATCGCTCGTCGCTCAACGCTCGACGCTCGTGTGAAATTACAACTTAACTTATTTCTTGAGTGGTCTGAATGGCTTGATGAATCGAAGAATGATAAGTATTCAGCCTATTGCAAAGTGTGCAAAAAATCTTCCTCATTGAGTGATATGGGAGTTACTGCTATTAAAAGTCATCATAAAGGACCAGTACATATGAAAAGATTGAAAATTTTACAAGGAACAAAAAATATAGATGACATTTTCTCACAGCCACATTGCTCTTAAAATTTAACAGAAAATGTGAACAATAAGGAAGAAGATAATAACGCAATGCTTGAACAAATAAAACCTCCAGTGACAGCAAATTCTAAACAGTCAGTTTCCGACCTCATTAAACAAGATCATCCTATCAGCAAAGCAGAAATCCTATGGGCTTTGAGGATAGTAGTTGATAAGGAATCATTCGGTTCCTGCAAGAATGATAATTTCATTTCCGCAAAAATGTTTAAGGACAGTAAAATAGCAGAAAAATTTTCTATGGATCCTGATAAATGCCGATACGTATTATACTATGGTATTGCATCTTATTTTCAAAATGATTTATTACGTATATTAAATCCTGCAGAAAAATTGGTTATTTATTTTGATGAGGCTTTGAATAAAGTGGTTCAACGTGGACAAATGGATTGGCATGTACGATTCTGGAACGATGAAAAAAATGAAGTGAGCGCAAGATATTTGACATCTGTTTTTATGAATGGATCAAAAGCAGATGATTTACTAATAAGTTTTAAAAACGGTATAAAGGATATTTCTCGGAAAAAAATTGCTCAGATATCTATGGATGGTCCAAATGTGAACTGGGCATTTTTATCAAAATATAAAGCTGACTGTGAATTCGATACAGAAGACCCCCAGCTAATTGAATTTGGATCGTGCAGTCTTCATGTAATTCATGGATCTATTCAAGCAGGTCACAATTGCGTTCGTTGGAATGTCACTGGATTTTTGAGGGGCATATATTATCCATTCAAAGATTCTCCCACTAGGAGAGGCTCGCTGATGTCTATTAGCGGAAGTAACCTGTGCCCAATGAAATTTGTTCAAATCCGATGCCTGGAAAATATTAAATGTGTAGATCGAGCATTGGAAATATTTGATAATTTGGAACAATTCATTGAAAAAGTACATCTTCCAGGTTCAGTATCAGCCAGGAATGTTATAAATGGAATCAAAGATCCTTTAATGAAAACTAAATTATCTTTCTTCAAAGTTATTTCTGCAGAATTCCAACAATACTTGCTTTCATTCCAGTCGCCAAAATCCATGGTTCCTTTCCTATTCAATGCATTAATAGAAATCATCACCAATATTTTAAAACGATTTGTTAAGCGCAGTGTCGTAGATACTTGTTCAAATGCTTCTAAATTATTGTCTATTGATCTTGATGATCCAAAAAATTTTTAAATCTTGGGAAAATCAATGTGGGTTTGAGAACAGAAAAAATTCTAAAAGAAAACAAACAGATAACTGAAAAAATTAAATTAGAATTCAAGATGGATTGCAGGAATTTTTTGAAAAAAGTAGTCACAAAAATCATAGAGCGATCTCCACTGAAGTATGAGTTTACGAAGTTTGTGTCATGTTTTGATCCTGTTGTAATTTTGAACGATAAATCTATAGCTGAAAGTAGAGCTAAAAAATGCATTTCATATCTTTACAATAAGAATCATATTTCTGATTCTACGGCAGAAAATGCAATTTCTCAATATTCTTCGCTCATTGAAGCAGTAAACACTAAGAATTTGTTATCAAATCATGAACGAGATAGAATGATTGACACATCCTTGAAAAAAGTGTTCGATCATGGTGATGGAGTAAAGTGTCGTAATCAGCAACCTCGAAAACCCCCAGGTAGTGAGGTTCATACAAATCTGAAGGATTATAAATTTTAGGTCCATCATATTGCACCTACCATTTGTGATTTCTACTTCCGGATTCGTTATCAGCGACCTCGAAAACCCCCCGGAGCCAATTTTAAGCAAATCGGATTGATTATAAATTTTCGGTCCGCCATATTGGATCCGCCATTTTGAATTTTTCATTTCTGATTCCGGATTCGTAATCAGCGACCTCGAAAACCCCTGAGGGATCATTTTCAAGCGAATCCACCCAGCCTGCATCATGATAAAAATGCATAACAACCAAAAGCAAAGAAACGTGCCAGTCGATGACGCAAAAATAATATCAATTTTACAGAAAAAGGGAAGGGAATTTCTCCCATCATCAAATTTTTCTACATTGATATTCACCAGATGAACACGATCACACATTATTCAATATTTTAAGTTCAGCTATCCATGAATTAAATCTCAATATTACCTGCCAGTTGATGACGATTATTTGATGCCCTTCTTGAATTCACAATTTCACATGTGTAATCAATGTGAAATTGTGGAATGAGATCGATTGTGTTGAATGTGCGGTACATCTTACATTTCAATGTATCGAATCCTGTTGTGTTAGCAACTTCGAACCATCAAATGCATAAAATAATCACTTTTCTACAGATATGCCAGTCGATGACGCAAAAAGTTGGGGACAACATTGAAGAATGACGAAAAAATGATTCAATTAATCTTTCACGATTGAACTTTAGATTTTCTTAAAGATCACACATTAAACAATGATAATACATACAGACTAATTATATTATTCATTTGATTTTGCAAAAAAAAATGAACTTTTGATTGACAAGTCGTACCGGGGACATGCCAGTCGATGACGAAAAACATATACCGAATAGTAGGACTAATAATTGCAAGTAGTGGCTGTTGTTTGTAGGCATAAGAATTACTCTTTGGCATGAAATTCATATCCAGAAGTGGAACCTCTCCTGCAGGAAATGTCAGGGACATTGAATTGTACGTTTAGCGAAGAATCACCCGATTATGTATACAGCGGAGAAAATTTTCTCCGAGATCACCTATTTTTCAGGAAAAAAATTGAGAAAATAGGACTTGTCCGATTGCAATAAAAAAAAATGGTCTCGAGGGATGGGTTCGAAGAAGATCCTCTATAAATTTCATCCAATTTGGTCCACTCGGTCCAGAGTTATCCCTGGTACAGACAGACAGGCAGACATACAGACAACCCCACGGCTTATCAATCAGTATTGCATGAAATGAAAAACTATCCAACTTCCGAATGGATTACTCAAATATTTTAGAAGATACGGTCAGAGCGTACGATAGCGGGTGCAATAGGCACTCCGTGTTGGTATACTACGTATACCGATGAGTGCCTAAAAAGCACTCGATAATGTTGATTCAGAGAAAATGTTCACGATTTTGGAAAAGGTAGGAATTAATTTCACGGATAGGAGAATAATATATGAATTATATAAGAATCAGATCCCAATAATAGGAACGAGGGGTCAAAAAGGAGAGATAGAAATTAAAAGAGGGGTGGGCCAGGGATGCTCACTATCACCATTGATTTTCAATTTGTATATAGAAGAAGCGATGAACGAAGTGAAGGAGCAAGTGCAATTGAAATTACAGATCCAAAGAGAAAATGTAAGCATGTTGAGATTCGCGAATGACATAGCTATATTAGCTACGAGTGGTGCTGAGTTAGAAAATATTCTCCACACTATGGAAACAATATTACTAAAAAACCATTGTATGAATACAAGAAAGGACAAAACCAAATTCATGATTTGTACAGCAGCGAAAGCATCAAGAAGAACGAAAATCAAAATATGTGCACAGACAATTCAACAAGTCAAAGAATTTAAATATCCAGGAAGCATAATCACAGAAAACGGTAAAAGCGAGAGAAATATAAGAGCAAGAACAGCACAAGGAAAACAGGCTTTCCACCAAAAGAAACAGTTACTGTGTTCGAAGAATATGAGCTTAGCAGTAAGGAAGAAATTCTTGAAGTGTTACGTTTGGAGCACAGCATTATATCGTTGCGAAACTTGCATAATTGGACAAACGGACCAACGAAGACTTGAAGCTTTTGAAATGTGGTGTTATAGAAGTATGCTTAGAATAAAGTGGATAGGAAAAGTGAAAAAATGAGGAAGTACTTGAGAAGGCAATTGAAAAAAGAAGTTGTTTGAGACATTTCGTGAAAAGAAGAAGTAATCTGATTGGACATACATTAAAGCATGATAGCTGATTGAAAACAATACTGGAAGGAAAAATGAATGGTAAAACTCGAAAAGGTAGACCTAGATTAAGTTCTTTGTTTCTTATTTTGACGAAGTTGATTTTCTCGTTCTACTGGTCGCTTGGATCAACTCCGAAACATCTTCGAGCACATCGTCGGTTATGCTTTCTGTGGGCTCAATTGAACCCACGGGAAGAAGAACTCGACGAGCGCTCGAACCGCGGTAAAAGTATTGTCCAAGCGGCCACGTGGGGGACCGAAAAAAAAGTCGGAATTTTGGAAAACTAAAAATACTGGGTGATAAGGCTTGGAAAATCAACCCGAGTGTTCGTTTACAATGTTCTTCTATGATCAATAGTGTTTGAGAAAAAAATTAAAAAGTACCTCTTTTCCTCGTACTAAAAATGAATGTTTTTTCATCTTAAACTCGTTATAACTCGAGCAGTTTTCAACGTATCAAGATGAGTCTTGCAGATTCTGATTCGGAACACTCCCCCGAAGATGACGATCTCGACAAAATTTTCGAAAATTGATGCAAAATTAATGAATTTTCAATTTGAAGTGAAAACTTGGTTTTCAACGAAGAGGAAAACTTTGCATTGAAAAAGTGTCGGGGGAAGTATGAGCTACGAAAAACTTCCAGCGACAAAGTTGTTCGCTAGTGTGCGGACTTTATGGAAAGTTCCAGATCAATTGGACTATTGGTTCGAAAGATACAGCGATTTATCCATCAGCTCGCAACGGAAATTTCTCATGACTCTACGTCGTTTACCTGCTGAATATGAGGATCCGAATGAAAGGTTGCATTCACTCGATTTCTCAACGTGGATTCATGTTTTTTTGGTCGAAGCATCCAAATATCCAACTATTTTTGCGGAATTCGTTATACATTGTTTTTTTTTATAAACAATTTTTATTCCGCGCATCATTGTTTAATCCTTATTCTGCAAGATGAAAATTAAAGATTGAACATTTGTGTGCTCTCTCGAACTCAATAGTTTCCGAAACTTATTTCACGATTACTTGGCCAAATCTTATCGGAATGATATAAACATTGATATCCAGATTCGATGTGTATTGCCGAAGCTTGTAAAATGATTCGAATGATGAAAACATTTCGTTTTTCAATAATATTTGATAACGAATTAGTGGCTGTCAGGCTCGTGTTTTCCGAGTTTCAACGACACAAAGTGTCGAGCGAAATGTGAAATTAAGAAAACTTCGAACAATAAAGTTATGCTCTTATGTTTGAGGAAGTTTTTCTGGAGATTTGAAATTAATCGAACAAAAAATATGGGGTCTATGATTTATGTAAAACAAGCGGAGCCGCCGAGCACGCAGGACTTCGGTGTTGACGAATGAAGACACAAAACATCAAATAAAAACAAATGCCTATATAGTAATTGCAACCGTAAGAATAGAAAACATTGCTCCCTCCGATGTGAGAAAAAGTGCATAATTCCACATTTTCAACCATTTTATTATTGAATTTATTTTCCGGGTTAGTGTAATAATAATGTCTGATAAGAACAGTTCAAAAACTAGTCGAAAACGTCCAAGAAATCCGAACAACTTTGGCCACACGTTATTAACGTGCATGTCTTCGGTGAACATGGCAGAAGTTACATGTTCTTTTTTTTAGAAGGAAATTTTAAGAAAGGTGGTAATACTGTGTGCAATTTTATCTTACATGCAATGAACAAAGAATTGGAGCTTAATTATTACAATAAAATTTATTTATTTTCGGATGGTTGCGGTGGTCAGAATAAAAACCGTTTCCTTGTCTCTTTCTTATCATCGTTGGCTCAAGAATTGCAACTTGAATTTGAACATGTGTATCCAGTTCGTGGACATTCATACTGCTCTTGCGATCGAAATTTTGGAGTATATGGCAAAAAAAAGAAACAACTTGAAACTATTGAAACGGATGAAGACTACATTGATCTCATAGAAAGTGCAAGAAATCCACCATTTAAAATTGTCAGAGAAGTAGATTGCCCAGTCCGAGATTATGAGGTTCTGTTACAGGAAAATGTCAAAGATATTAAGAATCTCCAAATCAGCAAAGCAGTACGGATTCAATATTTTCCTAACGGTCAAATCAATATATTCCAAAGTTACAATGGAGAACCAAAAATTCATATCATCAAATCTTCAGTGAGTTTACATGCATTATGCAAATCACCACCAACTGCTCCAACTAGCATAAGTGCAGAGAAGATGGAAGATTTACAAACTTTATTAAAATATTTGATTCCAAAAGGTGTAAAATTTTTTGAAAGCTTATTTTCGAAAATATCAATTAGAAAACCTAAAAATGAAGAATAATTATTCACTCTAATGATATAATTTCTTTTTTTGGTTCAAAATATATTGTATGCAGTTTGAATCGTTTATTTACATGAATTTTTTACAGTGTATTGTGTCCAAGGGGGGCAATTTTGGTTCATTACACGGAGAAAAAAGATTTCGATATCTGAATGAATCCGTCTTCGCTCAGTGGATTGAATAGAAATTCGCTGTATTAACGAACCAACGCGCTGGATTAACGAACTAATTCGTTTTTTTGCACGTATTGATTCGTTATAATTATCAGTCCTTCGCTGGTCTTGCGAAGCTTGATTCGTTGAAAATATCATTGGCGTTTATTTCAGCAAACTTGCTTGCTGTCCATATAATAACGAGCGAATTTCGCTGGAACAGCGAAATTCTTGCTATTCCAGCGAATCTTTTTTCTCCGTGTACCCTCACAACACAACTGCTTTCAGTTACCTTTCGATACGTTTCTGAAACGTGTAACACCTTTCAGAAAGGTATCGAAAGGTAACGGAAAGCAGTTGTGCTGTTAGGGTAACATTGAATTCGAATTAAATTTGTCCGAATTCAATTCGACAATCATGTCTATAAACAATTCAAAGTTCACTAACATTTCCAAATCATTCATGACTGAAGAAAAAGTACAAATAATGAACTTCTATCACGAGGTTTGTATGTGTCATATATGATGTGAATGATATCCAAACACGTTGCATGTGACATTTTAAACTTGTGTGAAATATATTTCAAGACATGAATATGATGTTATACAGGACCCGTTCATAAGACGAGATCGTTTTACATAAATCATAAACCCCATGTTTTTTGTTCGATTAATCTCAAATCTCCAGAAAAACTTCCTCAAACATAAGAGCATAACTTTATTGTTCGAAGTTTTCTTAATTTCACATCTCGCTCGACACTTTGTGTCGTTGAAACTCGGAAAACACGAGCCTGAGAGCCACTAATTCGTTGTCAAATATTATTGAAAAACGAAATGTTTTCATCATTCGAATCATTTTACAAGCTTCGGCAATACACATCGAATCTGGATATCAATGTTTATATCATTCCGATAAGATTTGGCCAAGTAATCGTGAAATAAGTTTCGGAAACTATTGAGTTCGAGAGAGCACACAAATGTTCAATCTTCAATTTTCATCTTGCAGAATGAGGATTGAACGATGATGCGTTGAATAAAAATTGTTTATAAAAAAAAACAATGTATAACGAATTTCGCAAAAATAGTTGGATATTTGGATGCTTCGACCAAAAAAACATGAATCTACGTTGAGAAATCGAGTGAATGCAACCTTTCATTCGGATCCTCATATTCAGCAGGTAAACGACGTAGAGTCATGAGAAATTTCCGTTGCGAGCTGATGGATAAATCGCTGTACCTTTCGAACCAATAGTCCAATTGATCTGAAACTTTCCATAAAGTTTGTCCGCACGTATTTCGTAGCTCATACTTCCCCCGACACTTTTTCAATGCAAAGTTTTCCTCTTCGTTGAAAACCAAGTTTTCACTTCAAATTGAAAATTCATTAATTTTGCATCAATTTTTGAAAATTTTGTCGAGATCGTCATCTTTGGGGGAGTGTTCCGAATCAGAATCTGCAAGACTCATCTTGATACGTCGAAAACTGCTCGAGTTATAACGAGTTTAAGATGAAAAAACATTCATTTTTAGTACGAGAAAAAGAGGTACTTTTTAATTTTTTCTCGAAAACTATTGATCATAGAAGAACATTGTAAACGAACACTCGTGTTGATTTTTCAAGCCCTATCACCCAGTATTTTTAGTTTTCCAAAATTCCGACTTTTTTTTCGGTCCCCCACGTGACTGCTTGGACAATACTTTTACCGCGGTTCGAGCGCTCGTCGAGTTCTTCTTCCCGTGGGTTCAATTTCGCAATAGTAACGCAGGCATGTCCAAATCTGCCCCCAATTTCACCCGATCATGGCAGTTCGGTGGTGTACACTTCCGCGTACTTCCGCGGGGGCAGAGACGTAGCGCGCGTGGTAGTGGGGTGATCACGTGGTACATGAATTCAGTGCCGTAACGTGCATTCATGTTGTGAACCCCGATGTATTGACATTCTTTTTTTTTCAACATTTCTTCCACATCGATTTGAATTTTGCTTGTTGCGATTCTCATCAAGGAGGGTAATGATATGTCACAAAGCTTAGTACGATATGCTGATTTTATTATCCTCATGATTGAAAATGAGCTCTCACAAACGTACGTTGAAGCGAACATCGAGCAGATGCGTAAGCCGAAGTCTCTGAACTTCGAATATTTATGTTCCTATGAATTTTTGAAAAATTTTTCACCTCCATCACCACGTATCACAACACTTGGATCTGCTTGTAAATCACATAGTTCCAACCGATATTGTATTGGCTGTTCTTTTATAACCACTGTGAGAGGGTTATTGAATAAAATAATATCAGATGACAAGACTTTAAAATCTGTGAATCGATTATCAAATTCTCCTTGTATCTGATCAATTATTTCGATCATGCCACAAAAATCAATGCTTGGATCTTCTGTTTGTAGAATTCTGCATGATGCAAGATGGTGTAATTCAGAATTTTTCAACTCTTTTCTGAACAAGTCCAATTTGTTTCGAAACCATTGATGGCACCGAAAACTTGCGAAAAGTTCTGATTTTTTAATGCACTGTCAAATCGACAATTCCGTGTTTATTTAGAAGAAATCGATGCAATATATCCAAATTTGCCGTTATATTATTGTAAGGTGCATTGCTTAAGTACCGGAAAGTGTCTCGAACGTTTTTGTTCATGGAGAAGAGAAATGGTGATATTAGATTCGTTCAGAAAAGAATTCAAAAATTCTCAATTAAAACATTTT
Source organism: Gonatopus flavifemur (assembly GCA_018340375.1). NCBI lineage: Eukaryota > Metazoa > Arthropoda > Insecta > Hymenoptera > Dryinidae > Gonatopus > Gonatopus flavifemur. Next base: position 99,199 of record JAFFJZ010000129.1, read on the forward strand.
GCATCCTGCAAAATTTTACAAAAAGAAGATCCAAATACTGATTTCTGTGACATAATCGAAATAATCGATCTGATACAAAGAGAATTTGATAATCGATTCACAAATTTTAAAGTCCTGTCGTCTGATATTATTTTATTTAATATCCCTCACAGTGGGTATGAAAGAACAGCCAATACAATATCGATTGTCGTTATGCGAATTACAAGCAGATCCATGCGTTGCGATACGTGATCGAGATCAAGAATTTTTCAAAATTTATCGGAATATAAATATCCGAAGTTAAGAGATTGCGGCTTACGCATCTGTTCGATCTATGCTTCAACGTACGCTTACGAGAGCTGCTTTTCAATCATGATTAGAGTAAAATCAGCATACCGTACTCATTTTTGTGAAATATGATTACCCTCTTTAAGAATGAATTAAAAGTACCATCACATCCACAAGTTTATGAAAAGGGAAAAAACACCAATAAAATAATGCTAATAATTGAAAAATGAGCGAATAGCGATTCTTCTGATAAATTGAGTGGAAACTCTCAACATTTGATATGATTTTTCCACCAAAGTTGATAAATCTTTTCCAAAAGTTATATCGAAATTACATTTCAAAAATTGAGGTTAACTGTAGAAAAACCATACTGTATCAACGTTGGTGGAAAAACTATATCACATTTGGTAAATTATGATACAGACTATCAGATGAGTCCATTTTTGTTCACTTTTCACTTATTTGCAGCATTTTATCAATCATTTTCTCTCATCATTAACTTTTAGTAGGTGTGATTCCTCCTAATGAGAATCGCAACAAGCAAAATTCAAATCGATGTGAAAGAAATGGTGAAAAAAAGGAGAATGTCAATACATCGGGGTTCACAACATGAGTGCACGACGTTACGGCACTGAATTCATGTACCACGTGATCACCCCACTACCACGCGCGCTACGTCTCTGCCCCCGTGGAAGTACGCGGAAGTTACGAATTGTTAAAACTGAGCGAAGCAAAGCAGTCAGGGGTGGAGCCCTCCAGTTTCACATGTGTGCGCGATAAGATCGAGGCAGTTTCTAAAGATGCAAACTCCTGTTTGAATTGGGTCACTGTCCCACCTCACCCGGAAAAAAATTTCGTTCGAAAATATAAGACTTCTCTTTAGTTTTCTAGTAAACCAGAAAGAGAAAGGTTCAAGAAATTGATTTTTGCATGAAAAGAGGGAAGATGACGAATGCAGGGCCCCCCCAGACAATGAAAGTCAGGGAAAGTCAAGGAATTCTTATTCAATCAGGGAAAGTCAGGGAACGTTTGCAAAGTGCTCCATTAGTCAGGGAAATCCATTGAAATGTATAAAAAGTCAGGGAAAATTGGAACATTTGATTCCAGTAGAAAATTTTCAAGGTCCATTTGTGTATTTTTTACCCAGCCAGCACAAATGATCAATTTGAATTCATAAAGACTTCCCAAAGACTCTCTGAATAGTCGCCGTTATGCAACCAATAATGAATTCAATGAAGTCAAAATTGAAATGCATTGAATGCACGCAGGCTTCATTATGGAGTCTTGATGCGAATTTTTTCTGAACATTGAGTTATTCATTAAGAGTTCGTTTTGAATTCAAAATATTCATAATAAATACATATTCATGAGCATAACGGGAACTCTTGTGCTGTATGGGTGAAGTATAAATTTCATTGAATTGCCTTGCGATTTTGTTTGCAAATACCATTCCTTTGGTTTGGTTTAAAACGCGATGTCAGGAGAATAAGTATTCACAATTGATCTATTGACTGTGCTTATTTTATTTCAATCCGTAGATCACCTCCAAACGTCTCAAAATACTGTAAGAAAAGCGGTATCAGAATTAACACCGCGCGGATTCTATAAAAGTCCACTCCGGAATTCAGTGTTAAAATAATTCCAAATGGTATTAGAATGACACCATATGGTGTCGAAATAACACCGTCAGGTGTTGAAACAACATCATCCGGAGTGGACTTTACCTAACACTGCCAAATTTTTTAGAGTGAAGTGTAATACCATTAAAGGGAATATCCAAAAATTTACTACCTTATTTGAAGTGAATAATAATAAATTACATGCCTAGAGTTCCACATCGCCGCAAACCTTGAATGGCTAAGTGATTTCTGAAGGCTCAAAAATAAAATTGTAAAATTTTAACCTCCAAACATTAATAAATTTGAATTTTTCCGTCCCCCACTTCCTTATGCTCGAGTCCCCTCAAAGGAGGATAGTGAGTTTCTGAATACGCCCTTGATACCATTATATGGATAGGGAAGTATATACATTCTGTCGAAAAAGTACCGGGAATTGATCATTTAAAAAGTGCGGCTAACGGGTTCGTCAACATTCTTTTTGTTGTCAAGTTGGTACATTCGTCCTGTATATTGACGCGGAGTTCGACTGTCATCTGTCATTTAGTTTGTTTATAGTGCTTGATCTTTTCAGTTCTCTTAAGTGTGTCTCGCGATTGTCACAATGGATACAAAGATTGAACAAAGAGGTTGTTTTAAATTTTGCGTTGCAAATGGAATTTCGTGTGCCGAATCGCTGAAAATGTTGGAGAAGGCTTACGGTAAATTGACTCTATCAAAAACACGTGCATATGAGTGGTACAGTGCATTCAAAAGTGGTCGGGATGTGGTGGAAGATTTGCCTCGCTCTGGTCGTCCATCGACGTCTTTAACTGAAGTCAATATCGATAAAGTGAAGGAAATGGTGACTGAAAATCGTCACTTAAGTTTGAGAGAGATAGCCGGTGAACTTTCCGTGTCTTACGAATCAGTTCGTACTATTTTACATGATTGTTTGAACATGAAACGCGTTGCCGCTCGATTAGTTCTGAAAGACTTGAATTTTCTCCAAAAACTGAATCGCGTACAGGTCGCTGAAGACATGCTAGAACGAGTCAATTTCGACTCCACATTCATAACACGCATTATAACAGGTGATGAGACATGGGTTTACGAATATGACATGCAAACCAGTCAACAAACTTCGGAGTGGCGGCTTCCAGCTGAGCCGAAACCGAAAAAGCCACGCCAAAGCCGATCAAAAGTTAAGGTAATGTTGACTGTGTTTTTTGATTATCGCGGGGTTGTACATTCGGAATTCTTGCCAGGAGGTCAGACGGTGAATAAAGAATATCATCTAAGCGTTATGTGGCGTTTAAGAGAGCAAATTCGTCGAAAAAGGCCAGATTTGTTGAAAGAAAATTCATAGCTTTTGCATCACGATAATGCACCATCTCACAAGGCTTTCATTGTGAACCAATTTTTGGCCAAAAACTCAACAAATATCATCGAACAGCCACCGTATTCACCTGATCTGGCTCCAGCCGACTTTTTTCTGTTTCCAAATCTTGAATTACCACTTCGAGGCATCCGTTTTGAATCGATAGAAGATATTAAAGAGAATTCACAGCGAGAACTGAAATCGATTCTGGAAAAAGCGTATACAAAATGTTTGGATGATTGGATTGTTCGTTGGCATAAATGTATCATTTCGGGAGGGGACTACTTTGAAGGCGATACAATAGATTTGAAAGAATAAAAAATATTTTGTGTTGCATTCAAGAATTCCAGGTACTTTTTCGAGAGAATGTATGTACATATCACACTCATATTCAAAGGAATTTGGTGAGGATGCGATATACTGATGAATTGTAACAATATCCCATCATAAATCATGACAATTCCACAATTTCATTTATAAGCTGAGTTTGCTTAGTGGCGTCCTAAGTTATCCCAACTTGCTTCAAGTATTTCGGATTTGCTATTTCCATTTGTGGAAACAAATTGATTGGTTTGGTACAATTTGAAGCAACTTGTGTGCTATCTGGGTACACTTATTTGAGAGTCAGGGAAAATTTTTCCCTGGTGGTCAGTGAAAGTCAGGAAAAGTCAGGGAAAATGATTCTTCAAATTTTGGGGGAACCCTGGAATGCCGTGAGAAAATGAATGGGTTGGATTAAAATTTTGAACAATGATTAGCCAAATTTTATTATATCTTCAACATTCGGGTTTTTCACCGTCAACCTAATTATATTTATGTGATGTTCATTTAAACCTACTCAGTTGTACTTGAAATCCATCAATTCAAGCATTTTATATACAGGGTGGACCATTTTAAGTGATATAATCAAATACTCCAGAGGAGGGGAGTATGGTGCTGACCTTGAAAATTCCTCAGAGGTCATTTCGAAGACCTTTTTTAAAGGTCAAGATGGTTTTTTCAAATCGGACCCCCATTTTTTCACCATGGCATGTGAAAGCTGGTTTCAAACCCTTCACGAAACACTGGTAATGGACTCCCTTTTGCCGCTTAGGGTGCAAGTTATGGACCATCGAAGTTATTGATGAACCACTCTGAGCGCTACCCAGGAACAACGACGTGGACGCGGTAGATTTGTTCCCTTCGGGATGCTTGATTATTGTGAGCCCTCTTGCCTCTGACATGTGGGGTGCTTGATTATTTCGAGTTCCCTTGCCTCTTACCCGTGGGGTGCTTGATTATTGTGAATCCCTTTGCCTCGCACATGTGGGGTGCCTCATGGTGTTACAATAATTGTTTGAAGTTGTTTCTCTCTACTTGGATACACAATCCCAGTCTCCGCTGAAAATTTGGAACAATTTTCAGTAACACTCATCGGGGTATGTTTGCACAAACGGTGGGGAAACGATCGATCATATCCCCCCTCGTTGTTGGTTGGGCTTTGAACACTTCATCTTTTAGGAATCCGCACAAGCAAAAGTCGAAAGATGTCAAGTCGGGTGAGCGTGGAGGTCACGCAACTCGCCCGCTTCGTCCGATCCACCTCCCCGGGAAATGGTGGATCGTATTGAGGATCGTCAATTAGCCTTGCCTGCGCTTAGTCGCAGAATCTAATCCGAAGTCTCATGTTGTTTACAGTAAGAGCTTGGGTTAACGTCATGTGGTATGGTCGATACTTGACATGCTTCAAGATTCTCAAAATAGTTGTTCGGGGTCTACCAGTTACTCGTGCCAACGATCTGCTACTAATATGAGTGTCCAAGTGAATAAACCCCAATATGGTGAGTGCACGGATATCATCCTCATCGTACTGCTGATGTCTTCTATGGCACATCAATACTCCTCGTCGAGCCCTCAATTCAAGTCGATAGATAGTTATGGGATTCACGATGCGACGGTCGGGATACCGATCCCGGTGAACCCTTGCGGCTTCGTTGTAATTAGTCCAACATCCACCAAGCATAAGCAACATATCAACAATTTCGGAGGGTTGGTATTCATTTCTTCGACTGAATCGAATGGAATAAATTAACGAATTTAGGTGATTGAATACGTAAGGGAAAATACCGATTGTGGTGGCCTGAGTTTCGGACCCGTGTTTGAATGATTTTGTATTTCCGGGGTCATCCACATAAAAACCAACCATAATAGACAGAGATTCGATGTTTCTGTTTGTTTATGAATTCTTGATCGTCGCTTTTCTCCGAAGATTGTGACCGATTTCAATGGGGATTAGAGTTAATTTCATTGGAAAGAAAAACGATAACATAAACAAACGAGAACAGTGAGTCTCAGATTATTATGAATGGCAGTTATGTTCGGTTTT